>SEYY01002094.1:2500-15848 GCA_009176605.1 Armadillidium nasatum | reverse complement strand
ATATATATATATATATATATATATATATATATATATATATATATATATATATATATATATATATATATATATATAAATTATTTTATCTTCAATACATTTACGAGATATGATTTTCTTCTATTTTTAAATTAACAATTATTCATATAAAGAGGAAGCTCATAAAGCTCATTGTATTTCTTTTTAAATTATTATTATTATTATTATTATTATTATTATTATTATTATTATTATTATTATTATTATTATTATTATTATTATTATTATTATTATTATTATTATTATTATTATTATTGGTAGCGTACTTAAGATCTCAGACTATAAAAGGAAGTTGATTTGAATTATTGAGAAGAAGACTTTAGAGAGAAGACCTAGATCCAGAGGATCTAGTCCTTTTAGTCGTGGCTAAGAGGAATTGAAGGGAAGCAATTCCGATAGGATTTGTAATTTGGTCGTGGCCAAAAAGCTGAGTGGTGTTTCTGTAGTTACATCCAAAAAGAGAACTTTGTTCTCTTTGTGCCTAGTTGCAAACACAAGTTCTTGAGTTTGGTGCAAGTTTAAAGAATTAAAGTAAGGATAGTTGATCCTTACATGTCGAAATCATGTTTCAATTGACTAAAGTCAATAAACTTATCCTTCGTCTTCTTTTGAGACCCATTTTCCCCTTAACATTTGTTTAACACCTTTAATTATTTGTATAGCCTCCGAAGTCGCTCAGTTAAATGTTTGCTACCATTAATGATTTTTTTGTTTATTATTTTGCTGTAAATAAATATTATTAAGTAACTTGTTGTTTGTTTTGCCTCCTTTGAAGTTTCAGTCTCCCTTTTATTTTTATATTGTAAACCGTCTTTGTGATTCCCCCTTTTTAACCATCTTATTACGCTCCATCACAAAGTTGGCACGACTTTATATTGGTGGATAGACGGCTTGGGACTGTCTTTAAAGTTATAAAGCAGGGATTGTATTTAATTCATTGGGACATTTTTTTGGGACATTTTTTTTAAATTGATGAAATATAGATTTTCCCCTTTTATATTATATTCATAAGACTGAGATTTCAAATTGGCAAAACAAAACATTATATATAGATTTAAGGTCATTTTTAAATATTTATCATGGCAGAAGCAGTAGAAGTTCAAAATGAAAATTTTAATATGCCAAACTTTTCTAATATTGTAGGAAAACTTAAATTTTTTAATGGGAAAACTAATTTTAAAAGTTTTCTAAATCAGTTTAATAGTAGAGCAAAACTTGAAAGCTGGAGAGAAGAAGTTAAAGTTAATATTTTAAAATGTTTATGTATAGATTCTGCACAAACGTACCTAAACTCTCATCCAGAGATCGAAGATTTTGATTTTAATGAACTAGTAGAATTTTTAGCCAAAAGATATGAAATTAAAGTATCAAAACAAGAGGCATATGGAAGATTTTCAAATATTATACAAGGGCACTCTAACATTAGAGATTACGCTAACAAGATCGATGAGATAAGCGAATCTGTCATGCATGTTCTTACTGAGTTCGAAGACATAGAGAATAGAGATCAGTTTCTCATCTCTATATTTGTTAATGGATTAAATTTAGAAATTAAAAAGCTTATAGGGATCCAAGAATTTAACTCTTATAATAACT
Organism: Armadillidium nasatum; assembly: GCA_009176605.1. Lineage (NCBI taxonomy): Eukaryota > Metazoa > Arthropoda > Malacostraca > Isopoda > Armadillidiidae > Armadillidium > Armadillidium nasatum. The sequence continues at coordinate 14,216 of SEYY01002094.1, read as the reverse complement.
GTTTGCAAACTGCACTAAAAGCAGAAAAATTATTACCCTCCAAGAACCCCATATTTAATGTTAATAATGAAAGTGAACAAAGTAATAATTTACCCTGTTATAGAAATTCCCCTAATCCTTATAATAATAATTATAATAAAAATAGAAGTTATAATAATAATGATATTATATGTTTCCATTGCAATAATAAAGGACATATAAAGAGAAATTGTCCTCAAATTAATAGAAGATACACTTTAATGCAAAACCCTCCAAAAAACTATTAAACCGATCCGTTACAGAAGATTTAGAAAATCCTGTAACATATTTAAGAATAAATAATTTAAAGTCATTGGGATACTGGGATTCAGGGTCAAATATATCAATAGTTTCTTATAATCATTTTTCTAAGTTATATGAAACGGATCGATTTAAGAGTATTATAAAAGTTCCTAATATAAATGTTACAAGTGTTACTGGTGAAATTTTAAAATTAATAGGTAAAGTTTCTTTATATTTTAGTATTGGTAAAATTAAATTTATTCATGAGGTATATATCTTAGACGATACAAAATTTGTAGGAGATATACTAATAGGAAGAGACATAATAAAGAGGATAGGGAAAGTAATGTTTAACTTTGAAGAAAAGTATATCCAAATAAACAAAGTAAAGTTGCCCATAGTTTGCTCGAGTGATTATAACATGCAATGTTTTAGTGTAAATAAACTAAAGCTTAATGAAGATAAATTAAAATTAAATAAGAAGTTAATATTACCCCCTCGTTCATTTGTAAAGACACATGGTATTGTAGGAAAGAAATGGAAGAACAAACATGTAGTCATTGAATCTTCTTGTACTGATGGTTTAAGAGTTGGAAATACTCTAGCTGTAGTTAATGATAATTTAGAGGTACCCTTCACTATAGCTAACTATTTCGATAGAGAAGTAACTTTGAATAAAAATGAGTTGATAGGTGATATATTTTTGGCAGAAGAAGAAGAAATAGAGATAGAAAATGTAGCAAAATCTGATTGTACATTCGACTTAAATAATATAAATTTAGATAACCTAGAAACCTAGTCAGCAAGTAAAAATGCTAGAACTAATTAAGAAATACAAAGATGCATTTTCCCAAACCTCCGATGATATAGGTTTGTGTAAGTTAAATAAACATAGCATTAAGACAGGTAATAGCAAGCCAGTTTTTGTTCCACAGTATAGGTTGCCTCAAGCAACAAAAGAAGTTATGCAAGACCATATAAATAAAATGTTAAAGTTAGGACTGATAGAGAGATCCTCCAGTAGCTGGAACTGTCCTATAATACTGATAAAGAAGTCAGATAATACTCTACGTTTTGTCTATGACGCAAGAGCTTTGAATAAAGTAACGGAAGCTGAGGTAATGTCCATGCCCAGAGTTGACGAGATATTATCATCCTTAAATGGTTCTAGATATTTTTCTGTACTTGACAATTTGAAGGGATTTAACCAAATTTTGATAGAAGAAGAGGATAGGCATAAGACAAGTTTTATAGGACCAGATAACTTAAAATATCAGCATATTAGAATGCCATATGGTTTAATAGGCGCCCCTACTACCTTCACTAAGACTCTATCTCTTTTATTTTCTGAAGTTTTAGGTAAATTTTGCCATATTTATATGGATGATTTAATTCTATATACATCTAACTTTGAAGATCATCTTAAATACTTGGAACAAGTTTTAAAAATTTATAAAGATTCTGGACTTAAACTATCCCTTAAGAAATGTAAGTTTGCCCAGGAAAGTGTAAAATATTTAGGACATATTATTTCTAAGAAAGGCATTCAAATTGACCCAATTAAATTGCAAGGTATTAGAGATTATGAGACACCCAGAAATGTAAAAGAAGTGAGAAGATTTTTAGGAATGTCTAGTTACTATAGAAAGTTTATTGATGGTTTCTCAAGTATTTGTGCCCCCTTAACAAACCTCACTAAGAAATACGCAAAGTTTATTTGGTCTGAGTTAGAAGAGAAAGCTTTTGTAAAATTAAAAGAGTTATTGTCTAGTTCACCCATTCTCATACACCCAAATTTTAATAACCCGTTTAAGCTTCATACTGATGTATCAGATTTGGCGATTGGAGCTGTTCTAACACAGGAAAGTAATGGTTTAGATAAACCTATAGCATATTTTTCGAGGAAGTTAACACCACAAGAAAGTCGATACAGTGTAACTGAAAGGGAAGCGTTAGCCATTGTCAAATCAGTTAGGCACTTTGATTATTACCTTTATGAACATAAGTTTACTATTATTTCGGACCATCAACCATTAAGATACCTTTTTAAATTTAAGCCTAGCACTCCGAGAATCGCTAGATGGGCCTTACTTCTTACAGAATTTAATTTTGATATACAGTTTAGGAGCTGGAAAGGAAAATGTAATTCCAGACGCGCTCAGTAGAAGTGTCCATGTTATAAATAGCAGTGAAGAAATTGAACCATCAAAGGTTTTAAATTCAGAGAACAGTTAAAAGACTTAGAATGGAGAAGAATTATAAATTATTTTGAGAAAAGAAACATTGAAGGTATACCGAGGGATATAGATTTATCCAGGTTTATTATGAAAGATAAATGTCTCTATTTCATACACTTTAACAAGCACCAAAGACCCTATAAAGAAACACTTGTAATTCCTCACACTCTTAAAAACACAGCCTTATACATAGTACATAATTCTCACTTAAACTTTCACGCTAGCTTTATTAAAACATTATACAGGGCAGAAGATCTGTTCTATTGGCCTAACATGACACAAGATATTAAAGAATACTGCAGAAATTGTATAACTTGTCAAAAGATTTCCCCTTACAATAACATTAAAGCACCCTTACAACTCTTTCACTCACCTCTTTCTCCCGGATCACATATAGGTATTGACATTATAGGACCTTTTCCTATTACTTCCAATAACAATAAATACATTTTCTCTATAATAGATCATTTTTCCAGATTCCTTCAAACCTATCCCATCCCTAATATTAAAAAAGAAACAATAGTAAAATGCCTAATAGATTACATTAACAGATTCTCAGCCCCATCTCATATCACTACTGATAACGGTACACAATTTCATTCTAACCTCTTCAAGGAAGTTTGTGACCTCTTTAAGACTAAAGTACATTACACTACAAGCTTTCATCCCCAAAGTAACAGTTACTCAGAAAGGTCACACAGAAACATTAAAAACGCTTTAGCATCTGCTTTAGAACACTCTGAAATACATCATTGGGAAGATTATTTATCTTTCGTTACACTAGCACTAAACACTTCTTACCACTCAAGCACAAATGAAATTCCCTTCTTTCTTTTCTTCGGGAGAGACGCTCTCTTACCACTTTCTGACATTATCAAGGCGGGAGAAACTTATGATTACATAGGTAGAAATGCTAAAGAAGAGATAAGTAAAAGGATGAGAGATGCATATAAGAATGCTCAAGGAATTTAATGCAAATAAGCAAAGGAAAAGGAGAGAATATTTTAGAGATAAAAATTTCAAAGAATTTGAAGTAGGAAATTTTGTATGGTTATTAGATAACTATAGAAGAGGTAAAGGCAGTAAACTTAAACCTAGATACCTTGGACCTTATAGAGTCATTGATAAATACTCACCTGTTAATTACACTATAAAACCCTTATATGACTTGCATAAAAGGCAAGAAAAAGTACACATAAACCGACTAAAGAGATGTCATTTACCAAATGTCATACATGACCCAGATAGAGAAGATGAAGATAATGAAATAAGAGAAGAAATTACAGATGTGGAGAACACAAACTCTGATAGTGACGATGATATTTATATTCCAATGAATATAAATAGAAATAATAACGTTAGAATAAATCACGATAGGAATGATAATAATACAAGTAATACATATAATTTGAGATCAAAAGGACCTGTTATAGACACAGAAAGAGTTTTAGAAAGACCATTGGAGTATAGATCAAATAGAAACATAAATATGATCAGTTTAATTGTTGTTTTGATATTTATTATCAAAATGTTTTGTTGTTGTTAAGATATTGTTAAGGAAGTGCAATGATATAAATTATATTATGAAATTATTGTTATATTTATTTATTTATTTATTGAAGATATTATGTTGAAGGAAGTTGTTGAGGAACAAAGAAGTTGTTGCCTTGTTGGTAGAATCTTGCGGGGAGCCTTAATAAGCTCCAATCCTAACATTCGTGGATGTAGCTCTTTAGAGGTCATTCATGTTAGTCCGCCGGTTGTGACTATCGTCAGATAAACGTTTATTTGCGATATTCAGAGATTCAGGTTAGTATCTATTGTACAGATACTAGTTGTTCTTATAGACATCAGAAATTCTTAAAGGATTTCTGAGAAGTTATGTTGATGTTTATGTTATATTTTCATATTATTTTATATTAGTTATTATATTATGACTCCTTTAACAAGTTGATCATATTTAAATGTATTACTAGATAAGATCGAATATATTCAAATTGTATAAATTTTTGTACATAAACTTTTTTGAAATTCATCTCTCGTAAATGGGTTGAATCTAAGCCCAGGGTAATGTAAAATTATTTTATCTTCAATACATTTACGAGATATGATTTTCTTCTATTTTTAAATTAACAATTATTCATATAAAGAGGAAGCTCAAAAAGCTCATTGTAACATTTCTTTTTATTTTATTTTCTCTTAAGTTTTATTTATTCATTGTATTATTATTATTATTATTATTATTATTATTATTATTATTATTATTATTATTATTATTATTATTATTATTATTATTATTATTATTGGTAGAAGACATAAGCTCGGAGACTATAAAAGGAAGTTGAATTGAATTATTTAGGCAGAAGACCTTTACTCTAGATTCGGGGATCTAGTCCTTTTAGTCGTGACTAATAGGAATTTGAAGGAACGGATTCCTGAATTCGTTATTTGGTCGTGACCAAAACTAAGTGGTGTTTCAGCAGTCACACCAAAAGAGGATTTGTTCTCTTTAACTTAGTTGTACAAACTCTTGAGTTTGATACAAGTTCCGGAGTTTAGTAAAAACCGATGTTTTTACAATTGAAACGTGTTTCAATTAAACTACCAAAGAACTTTTCCTTCGTCTTCTTTGAGACCCATTTTCCCTTAACATTTTTAACACCTTTTAATTATTTGTACAGCCTCCGAAGTCGCTTAGCTTAATGTTTGCTACCATTATGATTTTTTTTATTATTTTTGTTGTAAATAAATATTATTAAGTAACTTGTTGTTTTGTTTTGCCTCCTTTGAAGTTTCAGTCTCCCTTTATTTTTATTTTGTAAACCTGTTCTTTGTGATTCCCCCATTTTTAACCATCTTATTACGCTACCTCACAAAGTTCGATATATATATATATATATATATATATATATATATATATATATATATATATATATATATATATATATATATATATATATATATATATATATATATATATATATATATATATATATATATATATATATATATATATATATATATATATATATATATATATATATATATATATATATATATATATATATATATATATATATATATATATATATATATATATATATATATATATATATATATATATATATATATATATATATATATATATATATATATATATATATATATATATATATATATATATATATATATATATATATATATATATATATATATATATATATATATTATATTCTAGGGTTAGGAAACCGACACCTTGACTTATTGCTCGCAACAAATCCGGGATTAGATTTAAAAATTAATGACTCTAAAAATTTGATCATAAGTACTCTACAAAAAGATTTTAGAGGCAGAGTAATAGAAGATGGTAGTTTCACTGAAAGGTTGAAAAAATACGATGGTAGTTTCAATGAAAGGTTGAAAAAATAAGATGGTAGTTTCAATGAAAGGTTGAAAAAATACGATGGTAGTTTCAATGAAAGGTTGAAAAAATACGATGGTAGTTTCACTGAAAGGTTGAAAAAATACGATGGTAGTTTCACTGAAAGGTTGAAAAAATACGATGGTAGTTTCACTGAAAGGTTGAAAACATACGATGGTAGTTTCACTGAAAGGTTAAAATTGTAGTGTAGTAATGCTGGAAGGATTCAAAGAGTGAACGTGAATTAAAATTTAAATGTTCTATTAATTTATTTTATCAATTTATTTAAAAATTTTGACTTAAAAAATGGAACAAAAGAAGTGATTTAAATTAAAATTTTCTTTCATAATCTCTAATATCAGAATGAATATATTTTCTATTTTAATATTTACCTATTAACAGTTACTATATATATATATATATATATATATATATATATATATATATATATATATATATATATATATATATATATATATATATATATATATATATATATATATATATATATATATATATATATATATATATATATATATATATATATATATATATATATATATATAGACTCGTATATATATATATATATAGACTCGCCTATATATATATATATATATATATATATATATATATATATATATATATATATATATATATATATATATATATATATATATATATATATATATATATATATATATATATATATATATATATATATATATATATATATATATATATATATATATATATATATATATATATATATATATATATATATATATATATATATATATATATATATATATATATATATATATATATATATATATATATATATATATATATATATATATATATATATATATATATATATATATATATATATATATATATATATATATATATATATATATATATATATATATATATATATATATATATATATATATATATATATATATATATATATATATATATATATATATATATATATATATATATATATATATATATATATATATATATATATATATATATATATATATATATATATATATATATATATATATATATATATATATATATATATATATATATATATATATATATATATATATTATTCTTTATCCAAAATTAAATATTATCTGAAATAAATTTCGATTGAAAAACGAAAATTTTAAGTAAAGTTTTTAATTTTAAAATTGTTTCTGTTCTTTGCTAAATTTTTGTTAAGATAAGCAAAAGCATCGCTCATGTAATAAATGTTATAATAATTAAATAAAATATTTATCTTTATTTTCAATCAAAATTTAAATCACAAATGGGAAAAATTATTTGGGAATAAAGATAAAAATTTTCATCAATTTATCATATAATAATTTTGGTTAAGTTTTATATTTTTAAAGGAATTTATTGTCCACATAAGACCTGACCTTTGCTCTCTAGAGGATATATATATATATATATATATATATATATATATATATATATATATATATATATATATATATATATATATATATATATATATATATATATATATATATATATATGAATGTGTGTGTGCTTGTTTGCATGTGTGTTTGTTTTCAAAGAGATATTTTAAAATTGAAGCATTGAAGCATAACAAGAAATTTAAAACGAAATTGAGCGGCATTTAATGTTAAGGAAACATTTTGTTGGAATTGCATTATGAAGGCAAAGACTTTGCAATTAAAACGTGATAACCTCTCTAATTCCTCTTTTATTCCGCTATAGTGTCTAACAAATTCTGAATAACCTTTATAATTCCTCTTTTAGAGAAAGAGAAAGAGCAAGAAATTAGAATAAGCATTTCTCTTTCTTTTCTACAGAAAGGTTTTAGAAGAGTACATTTTTACACACACACACACACACACACACACACACACACACTGCATTCATATATATATATACATATACATATATATATATATATATATATATATTATATATATATATATATATATATATATATATATATATATATATATATATATATATATATATATATATATATATATAGAAAATTAACTTTGAAAGAGGAAGAAAATAAATTCTGTATATATATATATATATATATATATATATATATATATATATATATATATATATATATATATATATATATATATATATATATATATATATATATATATATATATATTTACAGTATTTATTTTCTTCCTCTTTCAAAGTTAATTTTCTCTCCTCCGATAATTTTCACTTGTGATCTATGCTTAAACAACTCCTTCATTAACTTCTCATCAGTCATTAACTCCAACTCACAATGAAACTATTGTAGTGAAAGAATCGGAGAGAGCGAGTGAATAATATTTTCTAAACTTCACTGATTTTAAACAGTTTAACCCTAGTATCAATTTTTATCTTTTAAAATTTTAAATAAATAAAACAATTTTTATACAAAATTTTAAACAATCTCATAATTACAACTTTGACAATTCAATTCAAACAGAAATTTTTATGACTTTTAGTGTTAAACAATTTCAAGATTATTTCTGTGCAAAAAACAGTTATAACATTTAATCACAATATTGCAGAAGGTTAAAGAAACAACACGTTCTGTGAGGAAAAGTGCTATGAAGGTGTGTGTGGGACGAAGATTCCGTTTGGCTGGTGTGATGTAATATATTTTTAGAGAAAGAACATTGCAATAGCTGACCTTCAATGGTAGTCCATTATATATATATATATATATATATATATATATATATATATATATATATATATATATATATATATATATATATATATATATTATAAAAATCTGAACTTTGTGAGGTAGCGTAATAAGATGGTTAAAAAGGGGAATCACAAAGTCAGGTTTACAATATAAAAATAAAGGGAGACTGAAACTTCAAAGGAGGCAAAACAAACAACAATAAGTTACTTAATAATATTTATTTACAGCAAGATAATAAACAAAAAAAACATTAATGGTAGCAAACATTTAACTGAGCGACTTAGGAAGCTATACAATAATTAAAAGGTGTTAAACAAAATGTTAAGGGGAAAATGGGTCTCAAAAGAAGACGAAGGATAAGTTTATTGACTTTGGTCAAAGACAGGACTTCGACATAAGGATCAAGATCCTTATTTAATCTTTAAACTTGCACAAGCTCAAGAACTTGTGTTTGCTGAACAAGAAGAAAAAGTTCTTCTAGGATGTTAATAAAAACATCACTCAGCTTTTGGCCACAACCAAATATCGGATTCAAGAATCCGTTCCTTCAATTCCAATTAGCCACGACTAAAAGGACTAGATCCAAGAACCTAGTAAAGTCTTCTTCTCTAATAAATTCAAATCAACTTCTTTTTATAGTCTGAGATCTTAAGTACGCTACCAATAATAATAATAATAATAATAATAATAATAATAATAATAATAATAATAATAATAATAATAATAATAATAATAATAATAATAATAAATATAGTTACAATTTATACAAAGAATAAATAAACTTAAGATAAAATAAAGTAAAAAGAAATATTACAATGAGCTTTATGAGCTTCCTCATATATGAATAATTTGTTAATTTAAAAATAGAAGAAAATCATATCTCGTAAATGTATTGAAGATAAAAATAATTTTACATTACCCTGGGCTTAGATTCAACCCATTTACGAGAGATGAATTTCACAAAAAGTTTATGTAAAGGGTTTTACTACTCACATCATATCATAATTTCGGCATTGTTAATGGAAAATAAATAAAAATAATATAAAATAGTATGAAAATATAACATAAATGTCAAATCGACCTCTCAGAAATCATTAAGAGTTTCTGATGTTTCTCAAAAAAAAAAAAAAAAAACAAGTATCTCTACAATAGATACTCAAACTTGAATCTCTGAGTATTTCAAACAAACGTTTGTTTGACAATAGTCACAACCGGCGGTCTAACATGAATGACCTCCAAAGAGCTACATCCATCAAATGTTAGGATTGGAGCTTTTTAAGGCTCCCCGCAAGATTCTACCAACAAGGCAACAACTTCTTTGTTCCTTTAAACAACTTCTTCACATAATAAAATCATAGATAAATGAAAAAATAATTATAAAATAATTCTCATAATATAATTTCTCTCATAATATTTCCATTAACAATATCAAAACAATAATTAAACTAACAACATTTCTATTTTAATTATTATTATAATGATTAGGGGAATTTCTAAAATTGGGTAAATCATTACTTTCTTCACTTTCATTATTAACATTAAATATGGGGTTCCTGGAGGGTAATAGGTTTTATATACGTCTCGGCAGAATCTATACAAAAGCATTTTAAAATATTAACTTTAACTTCTTCTCTCCAACTTTCAAGTTTTGCTCTAGTATTAAACTGATTTAGAAAACTTTTAAAATTAGTTTTCCCATAAAAAAATTTAAGTTTTCCTACAATATTAGAAAAGTTTGGCATATTAAAATTTTCATTTTGAACTTCTACTGCTTCTGCCATGATAAATATTTAAAATGACCTTAAATCTATATATAATGTTTTGTTTTGCCAATTTGAAATCTCAGTCTTATGAATATAATATAAAAGGGGGAAAATCTATATTTCATCAATTTAAAAAAAATGTCCCAATGAATTTAATACAATCCCTGCTTTATAACTTTAAAGACAGTTTCAAGCCGTCTATCCCCAATATAAGGATTTCTATTAATGTAACCATAAGGGTTTCACCGCTGCCAACCAATATAATAGGATCCCACCGCTGCCACCAATATAAAATCTGAACTTTGTGAGGTAGCGTAATAAGATGGTTAAAAAGGGGAATCACAAAGTCAGGTTTACAATATAAAAATAAAGGGAGACTGAAACTTCAAAGGAGGCAAAACAAACAACAATAAGTTACTTAATAATATTTATTTACAGCAAGATAATAAACAAAAAAAACATTAATGGTAGCAAACATTTAACTGAGCGACTTAGGAAGCTATACAAATAATTAAAAGGTGTTAAACAAATGTTAAGGGGAAAATGGGTCTCAAAAGAAGACGAAGGATAAGTTTATTGACTTTAGTCAAAGACATGACTTCGACATAAGGATCAAGATCCTTATTTAATCTTTAAACTTGCACAAGCTCAAGAACTTGTGTTTGCTGAACAAGAAGAAAAAGTTCTTCTAGGATGTTAATAAAAACATCACTCAGCTTTTGGCCACAACCAAATATCGGATTCAAGAATCCGTTCCTTCAATTCCAATTAGCCACGACTAAAAGGACTAGATCCAAGAACCTAGTAAAGTCTTCTTCTAATAAATTCAAATCAACTTCTTTTTATAGTCTGAGATCTTAAGTACGCTAACAATAATAATAATAATAATAATAATAATAATAATAATAATAATAATAATAATAATAATAATAATAATAAATATAGTTACAATTTATACAAAGAATAAATAAACTTAAGATAAAATAAAGTAAAAAGAAATATTACAATGAGCTTTATGAGCTTCCTCATATATGAATAATTTGTTAATTTAAAAATAGAAGAAAATCATATCTCGTAAATGTATTGAAGATAAAAATAATTTTATATATATATATATATATATATATATATATATATATATATATATATATATATATATATATATATATATATATATATATATATATATATATATATATATATCTTTTCATATTAAGCGGACAATAAAGTCCTTAAAATCAAAATTAAACTGAATATTACTTCAATTTTCCATTTTTTACGGAGAATTTAAGAAAATGTTCTTTTTTAT
>SEYY01002091.1:0-7500 GCA_009176605.1 Armadillidium nasatum | reverse complement strand
CTCTAAATTTGATCACTCCATAAAATTACTGCATGAGACAATAAGTTTTGATTTGATAGATATTTGTCATTCCCCACTAAGTTCACTTTGAAAAATAAATCTTTCTTTAAAATTTTTGATTGAAATATTTACAATTGAAAATTAATTTTTTAAAGGTTTTGTATTAAATTTTATCATTTTTTTTTTGCAATTATTCAAGGGGTAAAATATTTCTTAAAGAATTTCTTAAACTGTAAAATTTTCAGTATTAGTAAATTCCGTACTAATTGTTCATAGCTTACAGAGTTTAGGTAAATTTCCTTAGAACATTTAACAGGAACAATTAAAGAATGAATCATTCCTTTATATTTAAAAAATGAATGTATTAAAATCTTTACCATTCACAACTAACATAACATAATTTTCCATCGTAACTTCCATTTGGAGCTTCCAATCTCACTGAATAGTTTCCAAAATCTTCAACAGTAACTCTCTTGATGCTTAGACTCAGTTTTCCTTCTTCATAGACATAGCTTGCATTTGCCTTACGAGGAATAAGCAAATAATCATTAAAAATTGAAATATAAAGTTGAAAATTGATGAATTATAAAAATAGAATAAATTTGAGAAAGATCCAAGAAGAAAGGTTTGGTTTCTATTCGTAATACTATAATTTGAAACATAGATTTCATCTGCTTGTCCTAAACTGTTATATGATAACAAGAGATTCTTTTCTCTAAGAGAGGAGACAAATGAATAAAATTACCCTCTTATCCTTTTGAAGAAAAAGCTCCCCATAGGGATTGTAGAAAGTGTAAATAAGATTTCTCGGGTATCCTTCGAACTGCATGTCCCAAAGAAAGTCGTCTCCTTCATATACTATCTTTTCATGAACCATTGAATCATTTTTGTCCTTGAATTTAACGAATTGGATGATATTCTCTATTACAAGAACATAAATTAAAAAATTAATAGTTTAATGAGTTTGTTATCTAACTTGCTTTGTAATAGAGATTTTTATCAAGACATATAAAAAGTGAAGGACTTGGATGTCACTGAAACCTTTTGAAATTCAATATTTATGTTAATGAAACCCTTTGGCAGAATGTAAAAAAAATAATAAATTCTCTAAGCTTCACAGGTAATATTCTCCTAAAAGTGAGCTTTCCCTTTTTTAACCTCCCACAGTCAAATGACTGTTAATGTGCTTTTGTGACTGGAAAAATGCAATACCTATGAAGTTATTAACTTTCTCCTCTTAGATTACCAAAAAATAGATTACTCATTAATCTTAAATAAACTACTAACATGAAATTTAATAACTCTAAAAATTGTTTAATTTAGTGTGTGCTTTCTCAAACACTATAACTAAATACACCAAACTCATTTCAGCTTGCAGTAACTTGTACAACAAAGTTTAATTCTTAGAAAGAGCAACTAAAATATTTAACAATATCTAGCTAGCAATCTTGCAAACTTAATCTTTAAACTTTTAACTTACAGTACAGTTAAGGAAATAACTTTCAAAAACATCTTAATAACTGAAAAAACGTCTGATTTACTAACTTATAAACTCACACATACTGATTATAACTCATAGTAACATTAAAACAAATTGCTAAATTAATAAATAACTTAATGGATCAAATGGAACTAACCTTTGACTTCAATATTCTTGACGTTCGATTCAAAAAGGTTTAGGACACTTATTGTACAAACATATTGACCAGAATCTGATAAGCTTGCGTTCTTAATTAATAAAGTACTGGTCGATAAGCTTTTGTTAACGAATTCCTTTAACTCTCTGATCTATGTAATGGTAATGAAAATAAAAAATAATAATTATAATAATAATAATAATAATAATAATAATAATAATAATAATAATAATAATAATAATAATAATAATAATAATAATAATAATTTTTTAAATTTATTTATTAATTTATAATATAATTAGCAAACCATAATTATTATTATTATTATTATTATTATTATTATTATTATTATTATTATTATTATTATTATTATTATTATTATTATTATTATCAAATAATAATAATAATAACAATAATAAAATATACTGAGTGGGAACTTTCCAAGTCTTTTCTTGCGAATGGTATCTCGGACTGCGCTATTGGTAATGTGAAATAATAGTGGGCAATAACTGTGTCCCTAGTTCCAAAATGTCCACATAAAAATGAAACAGTGCAGGGTCCAGATTACTGATCTTTCATTCTTTCCAACTGATCTTAAAACCCTTCATCACACGTCACGTGGTGAGTGATTTGAGAAATCTGTCCCCACGAGTTCGATACTACCCTAGAGACTGATCACTAATCGCTTTGCGTGCAAAGGAACCCGCCTTACGTCTCTTCTACAAATTCTTTTTGCAATCTTTTCGAAGTTTCAGCTGATTTCGAGTTCAACTTTACGAAAAATTTGATTATTCATTGCCGTTCCATCTCAACAGGTACATTTTCTTTACCCGCCTATCCTAACACAAATGACAGACGCACAATACTCTTTATGAACAATCAAACGAAGTTGTTTCGTTCTTACTTTTATCCTTTTGCTTTTTTGCACATATATTTTGATTAACCTTGAATGACTTTTATTATGTATTACATATATTATTTTGGGCAATAACTCAAGAATTTTTCTAAATGATAATTAGTATAATAATAATAAAAAAGCGTAGCATAGTGAGTAATCGGATTTAATCGGATTAAAGATGCGCATCTGATCTACAAAATTATGATTTGCTGCAGGTGCCACAAATTAAATCATTTTTACTAATTAAATAATACCACAACTAAAGTAATACTAATTACAGTTATGATAACAAATGTGCTGCAAATAGCTTATAGACTCGTTGTTCGTTTTTTTTTGTTGAGTGATTCCAGGTTAAGGGCCAGATGCCCAAACTTTCGAGCTAAAAATACTGAAATGGATTATAATTTTTAAAAATTTGAAAAGGGTGTCAAAACATTCACGTCAAAATTATGCGACCATGAAAAATGTCTCAATTTTCCTGATAAATTTACCTGTTTGGGACTAAAACTTCATTTTTTTAGTCTGACCCCTCTTTTTTAGACACGATATCCCAATTTTAAGGCAAAAATTATCCAGTTGTGTAAAAAATTGTGAAATTTCCAATTGGGATCAACAAGTTTAGACCTGGAATATAAATTAGTAATATCCTATCACTATTGTTTATAATTTGATGTTGAATATACATATACATACTGCGCTAATATTTGGAAGAGTCCACTCGAAATGTGGTTTGTACTTTTCATTCATGTACGTTGAGCAATTCAAGGCGATTTCTTCACCAACGAAATATTCAGACCTATTGTGATTCTCTATTAACGGTTTTCGTAATGATATTTCGGCTGCAAATAATTATAATAACAAATTTTTAGTATTAATGAAAATGATAATAATAATAATAATAATAATAATAATAATAAAGCAATAATAATAATAACTAATAATGAATAATAATATATAATAATAATAATAATAATAATAATAATAATAATAATAATAATAATAATAATAATAATAATAATAATAATAATAATAATAATAATAATAATAATAATAATAATAATAATAATAATAATAATAATAATAATAATAATAATAATAATAATAATAATAATAATAATAATAATAATAATAATAATAATAATAATAATAATAATAATAATAATAATAATAATAATAATAATAATAATAATAATAATAATAATAATAATAATAATAATAATAATAATAATAATAATAATAATAATAATAATAATAATAATAATAATAATAATAATAATAATAATCATAATAATAATATTAATGAAAATAATGATGATTTTTTAACTTTTTAATATTTTATTATCAAGAAAAATGTTTAAAAACATTTATGATCTACATTTTGAAGAAAAATGCTGATTTCTAAAAACTACTATTGATAAATACCTGCTTTGAATATGAGCAATGAAGGTTTTATATTGAAAATTTATGTTCTTCGATGTCGTGAAAAGAAATTGCAGGGTTAGTAAACTGTCCAAGAAAATTATAAGAAAATGCGTCTGTAACATCGTAACATATTCAAGAGCAAATCATAAAATACGTTAAAGGTTAAAAATGAAAGTTCAATATGATGTTTGGATGAAATTTTCTTAACCTGAAGATTGGGTTATGAAGTAATAATCCTAATAGCATAAAATCTTAAAGCTTTTTTCTATTAAAAGAGAGAAGGCAATTTCAATCAAAATTAAAGCCAATAAAAAAATTATAGAAAACGGTTATTTCAAAAAAAAAAAAAAAAAAAAAAAAAAAAAAAAAAAAAAAAAAAAAAAAAAAAAAAAAAAAAAAAAAAAAAAAATTTATTTGCAAATGATAATTTCTTAAAAAAAAAATATTTCAAAAACTGTTAATAAAATATTTCATGTTTATTGAAAATGAAAGGTTCTAAAAAATCAGTTTAAAAAATTTACTATCTAAATAACCATTCTTATAAATAGTAATTTCTAGTAATAACTTTCTAGAAATTGACAATAAATAAAAAATTTAATTTTCTACAAAAACTTAGTAATATTTGAACAGTATAAAAATAGATATCACAGAGAAAATTTTTCTTAAATAACATTTTTCTAGAAGTACATAAATTTAAATGTGCAAAAATTAATAGAAAATGAAAAAAGCAAGTAATTCAAATATTAAAAATTTATACATGCTTTTGAATCAAACAAATAAGTTCAAGGAAGTTTAATTATCATTTTTAATAATATTAATTTTATTCGTACATGTAGCTAAAACAATTATTTAGAAAATTAATATAATTCATTGTTTTAAAAAATTAAAACATGATATTTTTTACTCAAAAATTAGGACAGGGGAAAGCAGGACATAAGTACAAGCGTGGGCGCTGTACAACTGATTCAGTAATCAAAATATCATTTTTGGAGTTGACCTTCATAATTTCTGCACACTTCGCTGAGCAATCTTTACTTCTTTTTACGCACTTTTGCAATGAAAATATATCCAGCGTGCTTTTCTTTCTACATAGAAGTGTTCATAGACTGATAGTGTAAGCGATTGCTTACAAACTACATACAATTCACATAATCATAAAATAATTTTAAAGCACTTAAAAAATTCATATCTCCTTAAGTAGAGTCTCATTGAGTCTGGCTTGTATTTTATATAAGATGTTTGTAACTCTTGTTAATTTTCAACCTATCACATTTTATTCTTCATGATCCTTTATATCAGCGCCTTCTAATCGGGTCCATATGTACCATCAGGAGGTTACAGAAACCTTGATGAGTTCCTCCAGGACAGAATATTATTTCGGGGGTCCATGATAAGCGGTAAGGGGTTTATGATAAATACATTTTTTACATACGTAAAGTTAGAACTCAGGGGTTGCACAAGCAAAACATGGTTATGAACCCCTGATTTATGTCAACTTTGACGATCGTGATCACTGGTGGCATTCTTTTTTATCCTTCTGATTAAAGGTCTTTTGTTCTTAAGGACTATGAGCAGTTTTATTGTGTTACACTTGGCACATTCAAGTCTTATGACAAGGTATCGGAGATGTCTAAGATCCCTTCCAATAGGTCTCTCCTTTTTTCTTTCTTTTATACTAGTGTTTAGCTTCTTTCATTTCGTTCCTTATGTAGGATTGTCGGCAGGGCATCTTCTTACATACCTGTATATTGCTGAGTGTTTCATCGTTCTTACTATTACATTCCTATTCTAAATAAACAATCTTCTCTGATACACATTTTACTCCATCCATTCTTATGATTATGATGATCGATACTCTCTCTACTCTGCCATTCGTCTCAAATCTCCATTTTCTATTACATATACAGTTGCATCTTGTCTTCATCATAGCGATTGTTTTCTTGTATATCTTCTTACCTTTCTTCTCAGCAACTCAAACAAAAAGAATTTCATTCGTCCTTATACAGTGTGCCGTAATTATCTGAGGAATCGTCTCTAATTTCATTCATTTTTTTGGGGGGGAAAAGGCCGAGTTCAAATGTTATACTAAATAATTGTTGCTTGCAACCATGTCATGTTCCTTTGATCGTTTATCTTTGAGAACTTACATTACTGTTTTTTCTCTTCTCAGTAAGCAGCAAATGCTTGAGGAAGTTAACAACCTGTGTGCCACACTCATTAGACAAACGATGCATTGTTATTTAAATGTATTTTGCTTTAACATTTACAATTTCAGGTTGCTCGTTATAGGGAAAGAAAAACAAAGAAAGATAAAATTAAATGCAAATTATTTGTAAACCAAAAGCAGAAGATAAATTCATTAAAGCTTATATATATACTCACAGACTTAACTTACGTTTAAAAGTTAATTTGTCGTAATCTCTATAATTAGTTAAGCAAGTTATTTCTTTAATCTGAGTTTGGTTCGGGAAACCTTTCAGGTCTTCGACGATAACTCCTTCTCGAGGATAGAATTTATACGGTAGTCGAGAAACCTTGATAGAGCAAACAAATGTTAATAATATTACTAAACAAGAATTTCTGTAAGGCAAATTTTTTTTTTAATTAAAAATTTTTACGGTTTACTAAATTTTTTTTCCGTTAAATATACATCATTATTTTTTAGAGTAATACCTATTATTATTAATAAATTATTTTTTATTATTATTAATTATTAAAAACTTTTAAAATTAATTGACAATAACAGACAAGTTAAGAAATTTAAAGAAGCAACTAGCCAATAAGGTCTCGATTCTTACCTTCACAAAATATGATAGAACATTGTCTAGAATCTACATAGATAAAGTAATTCAACAACTACAAGTTGCTAAGAGGTTATTCTTGTTTATCTGTTAACGATCATCCTTAATAAAAATTTTCAAAGGCAAAAATAACTTAAATAAAGGTTTGGCTATTAAATTCAAAGAACTAATCGTTAAAAGGAAAAGTAAAGCTCTAGCCAATCGGGCTAGTTTAATAAGACAATTACTGAGCCTACGTAAGTTGCTACATGTTGCAACATCATTGCAATGAAAGGGGGAAATAGAGAACATTGGAAAATTTTCGTGTTTTTTTGTGTTTATCAAAACTATTTAAATAAAGCAAGAAGTCAAAGAGAAACAAATTTTCGTATCTGGTGATGTGGCTATTTATTGTATCTAGACTGTGGGTAAAAATGTTTTTGACATTTTAATCGGGCTAATTAGGGGCACTGCGTCGCTTTTTTGCTAACTACCCTTGGAATGAATATTGTTTTGACCCGGAGGATGTTTCTGTGCTTGCCGAAAAGGTAAGGATTGTAATCACCAATGTGATGGATAGGTTCATTCTCTCTTCAACGAAATTTTTTCTCTTCAAATTCCATGGTTCGATGGTACTTGCACTCGTGCCATTCATGAAAGAGATGGTGCTTATCGTGCATAGAAAAAATCTAATTCTCCTAAAGGTCTTGCTTATTTTCATTAAGCTCTGGATCAATGTAAGGATATTATTTGACAGGTCAAG
>SEYY01002090.1:32500-35000 GCA_009176605.1 Armadillidium nasatum | reverse complement strand
TATATATAATATATATATATATATATATATATATATATATATATATATATATATATATATATATATATATATATATATATATATATAATATATATATATATATATATATATATATATATATATATATAATATAACTTAATTAATTATATCAGCCGAGTTCCCCAAATTACTTCTTCTCCCTATATTTCCAATTTAATCTATAGGTATTTCAAAGGACTCTTTATTATCACTCCTGAAGAATCCTTACAGAGAAAACCCATTCACATCAACGGCAGGGAAGCACCTGCGGGTGACGAGAAAATTTATCTTATTTTATTGAATTAAAAAGAATTAAAAGGTCTGAGGAAAGTTGCTTCACACCTTTTTTTTTTAATATAGCTTACTAAGTTCTTTTAAAGTTCATATATTTAATTATATTATCTATATATATATATATATATATATATATATATATATATATATATATATATATATATATATATATATATATATATATATATATATATATATAAAACTTTCATTTAAATTGAATTTTCCCTGAATAATTGTTAAAGACAGTAATTAATGTGTAAAACCTTGATTCTTTTTTATCATCTTGGAAGTAAATGAATGCAGGAACTCCCGTGCATATAAAGCAGTTGGAATAATTAAACATTTCAGAAAAATTTATTTTTTACATTCTTAAATACACATTTTAAGCATTTTTTTTTCCTTCCGCATTTCTCTAAGACAACTAAATACTGTTTTACACTTCATACTCCTACGTATATATCTTTAGTTTCAGTTAGATTTTCACCATTAAATTTTATATTTTCAAGCACCTATTCAACTCTATTACCTTATATTATATTTATAACTTAAATTCATATTTTTTAACTCAGATTTAACTCAATCATCTTATATTTTATATTATGCTTATCTTATATTTGAACTTTGAACCAATTTGTAGTCAGTTGAGGAAACCATAAGTTCATATATGAAAGAATAAGAGTTGTTATTTAGTCTTAAAGTTAATAACAAATTATTAAGTGAATTGGATGTATGGAATAAACAAATCCCGCGAATTACACTCAGGAGTAATAAGTTTTGAGAAAAGAGAATTATATAAAAATGAAACAGTTGCAAAA
This sequence comes from Armadillidium nasatum, assembly GCA_009176605.1. Classification (NCBI taxonomy): domain Eukaryota; kingdom Metazoa; phylum Arthropoda; class Malacostraca; order Isopoda; family Armadillidiidae; genus Armadillidium; species Armadillidium nasatum. The sequence goes on along the minus strand of SEYY01002090.1, from coordinate 33,873 downwards.
GTGAAAGGTTAAAGAGAGTAACGCAACAGTTCGACCAATTGAAAGAGACTAAAATGACTGCAGAAAAGTTGATAGGGTCGAAGACCAATATTCCACTGATTAAGAAGAGCAGTACAAGTTATCAAACTTGATATATTCATTGATTCTGATATACTAAAGAAATTAACGTAATAACCGGAAAAAAATAATTGTTCAGTTTTGAATTATAGAGGATTGGCAGATTCTCTCTCTCTCTCTCTCTCTCTCTCTCTCCTCTCTCTCTCTCTCTCAATATATATATATATATATATATATATATATATATATATATATATATATATATATATATATATATATATATATATATATATATATATATATATATAAATAACTCTTATCTTATATAGTAGTCTTGCCATATCAATGCAAACAAAGCGTGAATAATGATGACAAACAAGAAAGATCTCAACTTAAAGAAAACAATCATTCCAATAATACAGACATCCTTAAGAAGCGCAATATCCAACTCTTCAAAAACTTTAATATTAAGAACTTGAGTCAAATAACTTGTACGAGATGGCTTGACGAATTCCTTTATAATGGCGCTTGGAGATTGTTACGCATTGTGGACTTGTGAAACAAATTAGTTCCAGTTTGTTTCAGTTGTTACGTTATTTATTTAAATGTCAGTTCGGACTTATATTTTATAACACACTTTAATATTATATATATATATATATATATATATATATATATATATATATATATATATAATATATATATATATATATATATATATATATATATATATATATATATATATATATATATATATATATATATATTTATATATATATATTTTGTTTTGAGCTTCGCAAATTTTGTAAACTTTCATATATTTTAACTTGTCCTATATTCGATTACCGGCAATGGCTTCGAATTAACATTTAACGTGCAGGCTTGAAACGTGCGTGGACCAAGTTGGCGATTAGAACAGATGCCGGAGGCAAGCAGTGATAATAGATTTAAAGGATGGACGGTGGCTACCTAAAACAGTTGCTTGAGAAAGATCCGTAAAGAAATAAAAGAGGATAGATACAGAAAAATAAAATTACATTTTACATTTGTGTTATACACATTAAAACATATGTCAGTGTAAATTATAACTCCTACAAACAATCCTCACTTACCAACTAAAAACTAATACAGAAAATAAGTGTTTCCAAACAATCATTTTTATGTATTTTTCCTTTTGGGAAAGAGTAATTAAAAATAGACAAAACGTCAAAAAAGGAAAAAAACAGGCAACGAAACTGAAATAGGAAACAATAAAAAGTTGTTACGCTACGATAAATTGTCAGTTTATAATTGCACACCCAATGGCATTTGGAAAA
>SEYY01002090.1:22500-30000 GCA_009176605.1 Armadillidium nasatum | reverse complement strand
CCGCATTCCGCACTTTCGGAAATTCAACATCCGCATCCGCATCCGCATCCGCACTTTCAAAATTCAACATCCGCATCCGCATCCGCATCCGCCACTTCTCCAAAATTTGACATCCGCATCCGCAAATTGGAAAATGTGACATCCGATCCATCACTAATATATATATAATATATATATATAATATATATATATATATATATATATATATATATATATATATATATATATTATATATAATAATATATATATATATATATATATATATATATATATATATGCGAATTGTATAGATCAAGAGTGAGGTGAAGAGAGAACTATCGGATTGGTTTGGCATAGGAGTGGGATTGAGACAGGGGTTTGTAATATCTCCATGTTATTTAATCTATTGATGAATGGTTTACTTAGGAAAATAGAGAGAGAAGGGAAGAGTATTACGTTGAGAAATATGGAGGGTGAATGTGAAGTGAATGTTTTACTTTTTGCAGATGATGCGGCATGTGTTGGTGGCAGAATCTGGAGAAAAGATGAGAATACTTGAGAGAGTTTGAAGGGAAATGTGCAAACACGAGATTGAAATTCAATCCAGCGAAGAATAAAGTTATGAGGATTGGAGGTTGGGATGAGGAAATGTGGAGTGAGGAATTGGTTTGTAGTAGGTGAATGAATTCAAATATCTAGTAATGTTGGGTGGAAGGTAAGGGTGGGACGGAAAAAGGAATAGATAGAAGAGTGAAAGTATTGGGGGGCCTAAGAAAAGTATAGAAGAAAGGAAAAATTTCGAAAGAAATAAAGATAAGAATGTTTGAATGTATGTGTTCACCTTCTGTATTGTATGTGTGTGAAACATAGACGACGAGGTGGTGAAAGCGTTGTAAGGTAAGAATAGTTATGTTTGTAAGGGAATTGTGGCGGGTACCACCTCACGAAAGTGGGAAAGGTGATAGTGAATATATATATATATATATATATATATATATATATATATATATATATAAATATATATATATATATATATATATATATATATATATATATATATATATATATATATATATATATATATATATATATATATATATATATATATATATATATATATATATATATAATATCCGCATCCGCATATATCATATCCGCATTATCAAAATTAACATCCGCATCCACATCCGCATCCAAACTTTCGAAAATTCAACATCCGCATCCGCATCCGCATCCGCACTTTCGAAAATTCAACATCCGCATCCGCATCCGCACGCATTCAAAAATTCAACATCCGCATCCGCATCCGCATTCATCGAAAATTTCAACATCCGCATCCGAAAATTGGAAAATATGACATCCGATCCATACATATATATATATATATATATATATATATATATATATATATATATATATATATATATATATATATATATATATATATATATATATATATATATATATATATATATATATATATATACATATATATATATATATATATATATATTAAGCTGGGTTGAATTTTTGTGGGATAACCAAACATGGTCAAATTGGTGCTCCTTGGCTTCCCTGTAGTGGGACAAAAAATCATTTTGCATTTACTCAATGTTTAGGGGGCCCAACTTTAATTTTTTTAAGGGCCGGCACCAATTTTTGGGTATTTCGGCTATTTTTGCTTGGGGCTGATATATTTTGATATATTTTTTTTTCTACTCATCTTATCAACATCAAATTTTCAAGGCTTATATAGTTTGGCAAGATGCATCTTTTTTACTTAGATAATTTTTTTGTATACTCTAAAGAAAATTTTTAAAAAATTTCCCAAAATTTTTTTGTTTTTAAATTTGGTTCAAGAAAAAATCCAAAACTAATAAAAAATACAAAGAAGTTATCTAAGTAAGAAATATGCATCTCCCCCGACTACATAAGCTCTGAAAATTTCACTCACTTCGCTTGAATAGAAAAAAAATTACCGCAATTTTTCATTTTAAAATTAAAAAAAAATGGGTTTGGAAATTTGACAACGCTGAGCACAAAACTTAAAATATCAAAATTCCGTGTCTAAAACTTTTAGATAATAGTCCAATCTTTGTATATTTCAAGTTCTTAAGTTATGAATTTTATATGCTTTGTTCTTCAAAATTTGGTTTTAATACTAATTGAGAGCTATTTTTGTCTCATTTCAGATCCAGACTATTCGACGTTTGAGATAAGTCCTGTGGGTGCAGTGTTTATTACTATTATTGCAAGACGTATCATGGCATGTGCAACAAGGCATAAAGACAGGCATGCAATATTCGGTTATCCACAACCACTTGTCGAAAATCAGCTACCACTGGCTGAGGATGTTTTTAGAGCCTACAAGTTCCATCAAGTAGTCAACAAAGATGCCAGTGTTACTCATCTAGCAAAGTTAGTGGCAACAGAAGTTAAAGGCATATACAATAAAGCAGGCATTCCAACAATAGAATTTGAAAGTGTTATAGTGAAAGTGAAGAGACTAATAGTGAATGTCAATGATTTGATGAAATATTCAAGAAATAAACAATCTTCTCAAAAATATCAAGATAAAATAAAATCATTTTCTTGTCTCTTCGACATTAGCGCGTGCAAGTGTGTTCATAATGGTATAGTTGAACGTAATCAATGTCAATGTCCCAATGAAAAGAAAATCCCTGTATTGGAATGGCAATTTTGGCTTGATCAAAACACTTCAAGACGCATGATAATAGGAAATGTGGACAAGGAAAGAACAGAGAAAAACATGAAACTTCAGGAAAGGAAAAGGAAACGGTTGACATTTGAAAGTAAGATGAGACACAAAGATACGCAAAAATGTGTAAGTTCAGTTGAATTATCAGGCAGTGAGAGTGATGTGCTAGAAGAATCATTTTCCTTAGAATCAGAAGAAATGGAAGAATGTCACCCTCAAAATAGAAACCAGTATCCTGAGTTGTGTAAAGCATTAGAGAGGACAAATGTGAGCAATAGAGATGCATGTCTCATAGTTAATGCTGCCCTCAAGGACCTCGGACTTGTGTCACCAAAAAACGTTGTTGATCCAAGTAAGTTACAACGCCAAAGAAAATACTGGAGAGACAAACAGTCAGAGAAGCATTTGCTGCAACACAGAGGTATGGTCTGCATTGGTTTCGATGGAAAAATAGATGAAACACTTGTCGATACTGGAGGTGTGCGTAGAAAAGTTAGAGAAGAACATTACGTGCTAGTGTCATTTCCAGATGCATGTTACATCGATCACGTTAGTCCTAACTCAGGAAGATCTCCAGATGTATTTAATGAAATTCTGGGTATTATTGAACGAACAAGATCTACAGAGACTTTAAGAGCAGTGATTTGCGATGGAACTCCTGTGAATACGGGTAACAAGAATGGAATAATCACACTGTTGGAGTTACATCTTAAAAGACCACTTCAATGGCTCATATGCATGTTGCATTTTAATGAACTGCCACTCAGGAAGTTATTTAGTGTTGTTGATGGGAAGACAACTGGCCCATCATCACATGAAGGACCTATAACCAAACTGCTCTCATTTGATCCTCAGACCAAACCCATCATTAATTTTCAACCAATTCCAGGCTCTGTAGTTGATGTTCCTGAAACAGTTACGAAAGATCTAAGTTCTGACCAGCTGTATTTACTAAAAATCTGTTTATTAATTCAGCAAGGGGTACAAAATGCAGATCATAATAATATGCGGTATTTGAAAACTGCACAGCCGGGTGCCTTAAGCCATGCAAGGTGGCTAACTAAAGCTAACAGACTGCTTCGATTGTACGTTTCAACAGAATCCGCATCTGATGATCTGAGGCGTTTGGTACGATTCGTACTGAACTTCTATGCCCCCATATGGTTCTATATCCGCTCCCATCCCTTCTGTCAAGATGGTGCAAAGAATTTTCACTTTATGGTATCACAATATCAAAAACTTTCTCCTGAGGATCAGAACATCATTTCTCCAGTGCTCCTAAACAACTCCTATTTTTGTCATCCAGAAAACTTGTTGCTAGCTGGTGTTGCAGATGAACGGGAAACAATAAGAAGATTTTCATGTCAACAAATTTCTTCAAGCAAGAAAGAAAATATCTTCCACCAATGTGCAAGTTCGCTGATTTGATAAAAGGCAGCTAAACGTCAATCTCAACGCCACTTCCTACATGGAAATGATAGACTGGGGGAGTACTCCTATCACCCCCCCACCTCTTCTTGATGATATTAGTGATGATATTTTGGTTAGTAATCAACAAATTCTCCTACCAAAGTATCCGTGTCATTCGGTCGATGTTGAAAGAAATGTCAAAGATGTTTCCGCTGTTTCTAGTAGGGTCATTGGTCATACTTCTCGACATGGTGCAATACTACAAACCAAACATTCTCGAATCGAAATACCTTCAGTACAGACAAAATCTGATTTTCTATGAGATTTTGTACTATGCAGGTTGTTTAGCATGTAAGAATGTAAGGATATTTAAGCTATACTGTATATCTGGCTATATATATATTTTTGTTTTTAAATAAGAAGATTCAAGGTAAAGTTGGGGTATGAAAACAAATCTTGAAGAACTTACTTTTAACACATTTCAGTTTGTATCTGAAGTGAGCACCAAAATAAAGTTGTTTCAAATCTGCACTACAACTTTTGTATCTTTTCAACCCAGCATATATATATATATATATATATATATATATATATATATATATATATATATATATATATATATATATATATATATATATATATATATATATATATATATATATATATATATATATATATATATATATATATATATATATATATATATATATATATATATATATATATATATATATATATATATATATATATATATATATATATATATATATATATATATATATATATATATATATATATATATATATATATAATCCTCTACCCTGTTTTAAACTCAAATTAATTCCACCCAAAATCTCTCAACCCCATCCATCCATCTTCACTTTGGTCTTCCCCTTCCCCTACCCCAATCCACCTCTGATCTAAGTACCTTGCCCACCATTCTGTCCTCATTCATTCTACACATATGTCTAAACCATTTTAACGCACTCTCCTCCTCTCTATCAATTACACACCTCTTCCATTTACACATCTCCTTTATTCTTTCATTTCTAATTCTATCAATCTTCTCAATTTACATACCGCTATCAAACCTTTCATCTCAAAGACATTCAAACTTTTCCTCGCCCGAACACTTATCATCCATGTTTCACACTCATACATTACAGAAGGTAAACACATACAATCAAACGTTCTTAACTTTTTTTCTTTCGAAATTTTTCCTTTCTTCCATACTTCTCTTAGACCCCAACACTTCCATTCCCTCTACCACTCTATTCTTTATTTCTTTTTCCGTTCCATCCTTACCTTCCACCAATATTCCTAGATATTTAAATTCATCCACCTCCTCAAGTTTCCTTCCCCCACTTCTACACCCCCCATTCCTCCCTTCACATCTCCTCATCCCCACCTCTAATCCTCATTACTTTACTATTTCCTGGATTGACTTTCAATCTCATGTTGGCACATTTCTCCTCAAACTCTCTCACTAGACTTCTCAACTTTTCTCCAGATTCTGCCACCAACACCGCATCATCTGCAAAAAGTAAAACATCCACATCCCATTCACCCTCCATATTTCTCAACCTAATACCCTTCACTTTTTTCTCCATTTCTCTAACTACATCATCCATCAATAGATTAAATAACATGGCGACATTACACACCCCAATCTTAATCCTACTCCTATGCTAAACCAATCCGATAGTCCCTTATCTTCACCCTCACTCTTGATCTATAATTGGCATAAAAAGCTTTGATCCCTTTCAGATCCCTTTCAACCCCTTTTCCATTAATATTTTGAAGTTTGAATTTAAACTTAGATACAAAAGGAACTTGATGCTAGTTTTGTCAATGACTCCCCCTATCCATTTGGCCTACTGTATATACGATAGTATTTATATTTAGATAGATCTATAAATTGTGTTACAATCTTCGGCTTATGAAATAGTTTATGAGATTATGTATAAATCTTATTTAAGCTCAAATCTGAGAATGAAAACAACCAATCAAGCAAGAAAAAATATTTAGCTCTAAACTAGAAGAAATATAAGAGATAAAAATAATTTGTAAATTTAAAAAGTTTATTAACCATGCACATACAAAAATCAACGGAAAATTTTGCAACAGAAATCAAACTCATCAGAAAGTTAATAATTGAACATTATTTTCCAGTTTTACAGAATGAGTACTGTAAGGATTACATTTATGCATAGATCCATAAATAGTAGCTACTAATTATTTGTAAAAAAATAAATATTTTAATGTTTCTATGAAACAGCAAATTTTCCTGCTTATTTTAGAAACGATGATCTAAACCAGTCGTCTTCTATCATGGGAAAAATTGAATTAAGCACCCAACCAACAAAATTTTTATATATATAAAAAAAATACATTTCAACATTGCAATTAAAGTCAACAAAATTTTGAGTATTGCGTGTTTCCCAGAATCAACATTTTATTTTTTATTTATTTATTTTTTTTTTTTTATTTTTTTGAGGTTGTATTCTTTTACTATAAATTCTGAATATTGATTCGTAATTGGTGAATTCCTATATCAGTCCTGAAAGCGAGCCTCTCATTGTGTGAGGCGTTTTTGTCAGTTCATTTTTATGTTCTTTCATTATTTATATTTTTTTTCATTTATATGTTCGTTCGCTCATTTACAAACAGTTATGCCTGTATCTCACGGCAACGTCGATTAATCTATCAGTTAGGTCTTTATCCTACGACAACTTCAACAGTTCAGGTTACATACAGTATGTGTATAAGTACATTAGTTATTACTTTCAGGCATATCGACTTATTTCCTCATTTAATAAAAAGCAAAACTGCATCGATTCCGAGAAAAGCGCAACATCAAATTTTTTTTTTTTTTTTTTTTTTTTTTTACAGAAAACCCTTTTCAAAGAAAAAGAAATTGAGATCTTTTAGAAAAAGGAATTCATCCTTTTATCTATAAAAAATCATCTAAGCTGGACTACTGAGTCTTTTGTTTTTGTTTGTTTTTAGTGTTATTGCGTTTTCAAGCTGTTTATTTCCTATAACTCACTTTTTCCAAATTTATTCTCTGAAATGGAAAAACCTCGTCATTTTATAGCCAAGTTGCAATATCAGTTCTAAATCTTACTTTGTCGAATTATGTGAGCTATCTTTAATAAGATTACCGTCCCTATGACTAAGCCAAACAGGCAGTTTTTTATTTTTTTTTTTTTGTAGTGGGGATGGTTCATTGAATATTGCATGTATAATTGGGCTCAGTTTTATTTTTATCTAATGCAAGAATGAACTGATAACTTTCTTTCGCTTATGTATTATTATTATTGATATTGTTATTATTTATTTGAGCTGGGACAGCCTCGAAAGGTCCTTGTGACTTCTAACTGTCTCTATTT
>SEYY01002090.1:0-15000 GCA_009176605.1 Armadillidium nasatum | reverse complement strand
TGCCCTTCAGGCCACCACCAGTTCAGAGCAAGCAAACTGCTTGCTCCGATAGCTGGAGGCGCTCTACAATAAAAGAATGTAGGAGGCCACAGGAAAAAAAAAAACAACTACAGAAGACAAAAAAAAATAGCAACTATGTCCAGGAATTAATCTAAAATAGTTTAAAAGCTAGACCTCTTTCAAGACTCTATTAGTTACTGGATCTAAATAAAAAATTCCCTTAGTACTAATTTATATTATCAGTATTATTGATGATAAAAGACTCCATTAATTATTATTATCTTGAACTTTTTTAATTGAAAAAACCATTCATATTTATAAAGTGGTTTTCATTCCTACTATGATGCATCAGAAATGAATTCATATCATCTATTCTTAGTCTATAAGAATGTTGGTATCAACATTTATTTAGGTCTACTGTTTCTCCGACATATATTTTATTACAAACACACTTTATCATCACACTTTATTCTGTAAAACCAAAAAATTCTCATTTCTTTCCTCTCAAAATAGACTTCAAAAACGTTTTTTTTTAACGTATCCGGCATGAATGAACTAAATTCACATATTTCCGAATGTTTTCTTGTTTTTATAAAACCTTCTGCATTATTTAATTAAACTACCCGGAGAAACCAAACATTTTTTTTAAAACTGAAAGATTCTCTGATTTTAGGCTCAAAATTTTTTCAGATCCTTCAGAGCTCTTCTTAAAATATAATTTGGATATTTTAATAAAGTTAAACTCTGCCTTCGAAAAACTTGGGCTACAAACTTAGAGCCCTCAAAAATTGACAGTAAACAAAACCCTTCTTTACATGTGAGGAATGAAATGAATAACAGTGATCGTATGAATTAACAATAGTGTCTTTTCTATGTACTTTAAATTCTGTTTCCAGAACATTGTATAACATCTAAAAATAAAGCTAATTATTTTGTGTTTTTTCAAGAGTAAACCTAATATTAGGAATAAAATTATTAATTCTATCGAGCAAAACTTCTGGGGATATATCATTATTCCAGGTTGCAAACACATTGTCAACATATATATTATATATATATATATATATATATATATATATATATATATATATATATATATATATATATATATATATATATATATATATATATATATATATATATATATATATATATATATATATATATATATATATATATATATATATATATATATATATATATATATATATATATATTCCCAAAGGAAACTAAACATCTGTCATTTTGCAATTTTTATTTTAACAGAAGAAAAAACTTCATCCCTCACGGCCATTGCCCTATTCAAGGAGGGAACTCTCTAGATAGATTCTACCTAAGATCAGCTTAAGGGATCGAACTACTACCTTCAAGTAAACGTGCATTCTACCGTTATTCCACGGTAAACCGCATATATATATATATATATATATATATATATATATATATATATATATATATATATATATATATATATATATATATATATATATATATAATATATATATATATAATATTCAAGTTTTAATTACTAACCTGCCGAAGCTAAGTTGTATACTGTGTTCTAACCTGACATGCAATTTTAGCAATCCTCAATGTGACAAAAAATCTGAATTGAATTTCATTCCATTGTATCACAATCTTATTGAGTTTGGATTCTTCGGGAATGATATGCCGAAAGATACTCAAGCCTCTATTACATATAGTAACAATTGTTTCCATAAGGTATGTATAATCAAGCCTCTATTACATATAGTAACGATTGTTTCCATTCTCTCGTCTGAGAGTGCGTCAAAGACTGAAAATCATTGCAGACTCTCAATGAAATACGATAGCAGTAATACGAACGTTGGAAAAATTGTCCTAACGAATCGTTGGGAGAAATAGCGCAAATACCAAAACTTTTTTTTCAGTAATTTTCTTATTAAAAAATAGATTTGGGGAATCTACTTTCTAATGCGTAACATTTTATTTTAATAATTAATTTTAGTTTATGTTAGTTTCAAATACTCCTTTTTTTTTTTTTTTTTTTTTTTTTTTTTTTTTTTGTCAGATTACTATTATCAAGGGAAAAAATGAGATCGAATTCTCGATGAAAGAATGCTTCACCGCGACAGATGAATGTTATCATAACTTCTACAGAAAAGTTTTCAAAATATTTGACATAGAACAATCTTGCTTCTTTGTGGCAATTGGATATCATTCACCTGGTGAAGTAAGTAAAAAAATAAAAAGAATAAAAAAAAAAAAAAATAAGAAATATATAAAAGTGAATAAAATATTCTTATGAAGCTACGTGTCTTTCTTATTGGCAATTAACTTGAATACTGATTAATAATAATAATCTTATTATTATTACATATTAAGTATTTCTAGTTTTTAATTTGTTTTAATGCAAATAGAAGGAAAAGTAACTATGCATTTATTATTATAACCAATAATATTTGCTACAACTACTTCTTATACAAATATACTTTTCCATTATTCTTCCTATATTCCTTTATTCTTCCTATATTCCTTTATTCTTCCTATATTCCTTTATTCTTCCTATATTCCTTTATTCTTCCTATATTCCTTTATTCTTACTGTATTCCTTTATTCTTCCTATATTCCTTTATTCTTCCTATATTCCTTTATTTTTCTTGTATTTCTTTATTCTTCCTGTATTCCTTTATTCATCCTGTATTCCTTTATTCTTCTTAAATTCCTTTATACTTCCTATATTTCTTTATTTTTCCTGTATTCCTTTATTCTTCCTATATTCCTTTATTCTTCCTATATTCCTTTATTCTTCCTATATTCCTTTATTCTTCCTGTATTCCTTTATTCTTCCTATATTCCTTTATTCTTACTGTATTCCTTTATTCTTCCTATATTCTTTTATTCTTCCTATATTCCTTTATTCTTACTGTATTCCTTTATTCTTCCTATATTCCTTTATTCTTCCTATATTCCTTTATTCTTACTGTATTCCTTTATTCTTCCTATATTCCTTCATTCATTCTTGCCTATATTCCTTTATTCTTCCTGTATTCCTTTATTCATCTTATATTCCTTTATTCTTCCTATATTCCTTTATTCTTCCTGTATTCCTTTATTCTTCCTATATTCCTTTATTCTTCCTATATTCCTTTATTCTTCCTATATTCCTTTATTCTTCCTATATTCTTTTATTCTTCCTATGTTCCTTTATTCTTCCTCTCATCCTTCTTCGTATTAACTTGTTTCCATTATCCTTAATACTTCTGGTCTCAAATTTTGATTAAAATAAATCCTTGACAAAGTGGTAACTCCAAGTAAACACATACTTTGGTTAAGCAGTGGTTAAACGGTAGTTAAACAGTGTGGTTATTTCTTTGGGCTATTTATTACCCTGGATAAAAGCAACAAATATTTTTACAGTCATTAAATTTGTAATTTGTGTGCAGCTCACTTTATTATTATTATTATTATTATTATTATTATTATTATTATTATTATTATTATTATTATTATTATTATTATTATTATTATTATTATTATTATTATTATTATTATTATTTGATATTTTTATTTTGTTGTTAAATTATTGCTGTAATTGAAGTTAATTTTGGAAGCAATACTCTAAGCATTATTGCTGTTGCTATTACCATTTTTATTATCATTATCATCATTATTTTTTAATTATTATTATAGTTTAATATTATTAAGTCATTAAAATAATAATAATAATAATAATAATAATAATAATAATAATAATAATAATAATAATAATAATAATGATAATAAGATATAATAATAATTATTATTATTATTATTATTATTATTATTATTATTATTATTATTATTATTATTATTATTATTATTATTATTGCGTCATGATTATACCTCAAAATATTTGCTTGCTTATCTTCTCACTAATATTATTAAATTATTGTCATTATTATTATTGTCATTATTATTATTATTATTGATATTATTATTATTTTTATTAGTTACTTATAATTATTATTATTATTATTATTATTATTATTATTACTATTATTATTATTATTATTATTATTATTATTATTATTATTATTATTATTATTATTATTATTATTATATTACTTTTAAAAATAATATACCAACATTAATTATTTTTTATTTTATTATTTATTATTATTATTATTATTATTATTATTATTATTATTATTATTATTATTATTATTTCTATTGTTTTATCACTATTTTTATTAGTTACTATCATTATCAGCGTTTCAGAAAATACTCAGCAAGGTTCAGATACTTTTGTTACAATTAGTATTGTTATTACTCTTATCATTATTATTAATTTTATAAGATATTTGTATTTTAATCCTGGCTTATGATTATAAATAGAAAAGATTTGTAAACTATATTACTCTAAACATAGCAGAATGTATTATTAGACCTTTAAAAGAATTAGAAGCCAGTATCAACTCAAAATTACTTTAAACATTTCTAAAAAAAAAGCTTTCACATTCTTTAATTTATTTCAACTTCAGGTAAATATCGATTATAGTACAACTTGCTTCCATGCCCCATCAGAAAATTTCAGCTCCTCACCCAGAGTGGCCTTTAAAATATTCCAGAACCGTTGCAATTTTCGGAAGGGTTACGACGCCTATGTTTGTTATACATTCTTTCAGGACGACAACAGGAAATACGATGGAGTTCCTCTAATCGTTCCTTGTAGTACCGGGGGTAAGATATATATATATATATATATATATATATATATATATATATATATATAATATATATATATATATATATATATATATATATATATATATATATATATATATATATATATATATATATATATATATATATATATATATATAAAATACAGCAAAAAATGAAATCAACATTTATTTGTTAAATATTAAGATAATTATATACAGTTAAGGTCAACGTTTCGATCATTGCTATGACCATCATCAGGACACTGAAAAGGAAGGGGAAAGGAAATACATATAAAACAAAATCACATTCAAAAAATAATAATAATTAAATGATTGCAACACAATGAAAACTAAGATAATTGATGAAAATTTGTAAAAATAAATGAAAGTCTCCCTTCCCAACGACAGTTACTAGACGCAAGGAGAGGTAGCCTTGGAGCAGCTGACCTCTGATCTATCTCTCATTTCTAATTGTGACAGAGAGAACATGGTTGTTTTCATTGAAACCAAAACTCAATTTCTCCATCTTTCTACTCAACACAATCTTGAACACAACTATGATATCTTCTTCGAAAACACACAACTCAAACTTCATCTCTCCTTAATATTCTTGGTGTTTCTTTTTCTCGTGATCTTTCTTGGAAAGGTCACATTACCTCTCTTTCTAAACAAGCTTCTAAGAGGTTGGGTGTTCTGAGGCGCCTTCAGTGTTTATTCACACCACCCCAGTTGCTTTCTCTGTATAGGGATATTCGCCCCTGTATGAAGTATGCATCACACATCTGGGGTGGTTCCACTTAAACAGCTATCTTTTAGAATATGGAGTCTAGGGCTTTTCGCCTTATCAACTCTCCTGCTCTCACTAATTCTCTCCAATCTCTTTCTGCCGTTCGAACTGTTGCTCACTCTCTCTATACTATCGCTATTATAATGGACACTGCTCTTCTGAACTCTCTCTCGTCGCATACCTCCTCCATTGAGAAGGGCTTGTGCGACTTGACTTTCTCCACAGTCTCATCCTTTCTCTATCCAACTCTCTGACCCCAGACTTAACAGCTATGCTCAATCTTACATGTACTCTACTAATAAAGTCTGGAACACACTTCCTTCATCTACTTTCCTACTTCCTATGACTTACACACCTTGAAACTTCGTGTATCAGGTCACGTCCGCTTTTAATTTGACCTGGTTTCCGTCTTTCCCACCAACTCTGGTGTGGTTTTTGATAGGCCACTGGCCTTTGCCCACAAGAGGTGAGATAATATATATATATATATATATATATATATATATATATATATATATATATATATATATATATATATATATATATATATATATATATATATATATATATATAGACAATAAACCTTCTATGAAACCTCGTATCAGAATGGTTGCTATGGCGGATTCAAAAAAGCTATGAACACCGGGAATGTTTTTCCTTTCGAACAGTTGCTCCAATTATATTAGGGTCTCATTTTCCCTTTAATAGAATACTGTTCTCACATTTGGGGAAATTCCTGTTCCACCTTTCTTAGTCTAAGGCTAAAAGATTAATAAACTGTCCCCAACTTTCAAACTCTTTTGGCCCGTTGTCTCTGCGACGTGACGTTGCTGCACTTTCTTTCTCGTAAAGGTACTACAACGGCAATTGCTATAGAGGGAATTGACCTTTCGCACCCCACCACCATTAGAATGGAGGGCCATTTTTTCGTATGAATTTTTGTGTCAATGTATCAAACCCCCAGGCTTGTCCGTTGTGGTGCCTCCTTCTAAATAGTCACTTCTGTTTTGTGGAACTGTCTGACATCATCTGTTTTGCCTGCTGCATTTAATCTTCCTCACTTTAAAGCCCCCGTCTACGCTCACTCGAGAGATTTGCGTTAGGCTGGGAAAAGGGGAAGTCTTTTATTTTGTATTTCTTTCCCCTCCTAGAAAATGGCTCGGCCCGTGAGCGGTGGTAAACTGCAATATATATATATATATATATATATATATATATATATATATATATATATATATATATATATATATATATATATATATATATATATATATATATATTATTATTAGGATACCCAGTTGATCCATATACAGGAAGATTTGTGATTAACGAACGGTGTAAAAAAATATTTCAATACGATTCATCATCAGACGCTGGTTTGCCATATCTTATTAATAAATTTTTTTACTCGGATGAAAATTTATTATTTCCAACAATCCCCGAAGGAACTTTGCTCCCTGTTTATGTGGCAAACACACAGAATATAGTAAGTCTAAATTTATATGAGATATATATATATATATATATATATATATATATATATATATATATATATATATATATATATATATATATATATATATATATATATATATATATATATATATATATATATATATATATGGGCATTGCCCTATTCGAGGAGAGGAACTTTCTAGGTAGTATATACCTAGGATCCCGAAGTGGGATCGAACCGGCGCCCTCAAGCACGTGAGTCAATCACCCTACCGTTTGAGCCACGGTAGACGGCTATATATATATATATATATATATATATATATATATATATATATATATATATATATATATATATATATATATATATATATATATATATATATATATATATATATATATATATTATATATATATATATATATCCTCTGGAGGCCTACCGAATTCCATCGAAGTTGGGAAAAATTTATTATTGTCAATGGAAGCAGACATGTCCAGATACACGGCGTTTGAAAGTATGCAAGTAAAAGGAAGTTGGGAAAATAGACAAAGGGAGCGCGTTCTAGACTTTACCAATAGAGTATATGTAAAATTGAGAATAGCTGTTAAGTCTGGGGTCGAAGAGTCCGATAGAGACTGTGTAGAAAAGGCTTTTCGCACTAGCTCTTCTCAATGGAGGAAGTATGCAACGTGAGAGATCAGAAAAGCTGTGTCCCTTGTAATAGTGATAGTATATATAGAGAGAGTCACGCAACAATTCGACGGGCAGAAAGAGATCTGAGAGAGTTAGTAAGAGCAAAAGAGTTGATGAGATGAAAAGCCTTAGACCCCCCCCCCTTTTCGAGAAGAGCTGTATGAGCAAAACCACCCCAGATGTGTGAAGCATACTGCATTCAGAAACGAACAACACCCTTATACAAAGCAAGCAATTCTGAAGGTGCCTCAGAACACCCAACATCTTAGAAGCTTGTTTAGAAAGAGAAGTAATGTGGTCTTTTCAAGAAAGATCACGAGAAAAAGAAACACCGAGAATATTAAGAACAGATGAAGGTTTGAATTGTGTGTTTTCGAAGAAGATGTCATAGTTGTGTGGAAGATTCTGTCGAGTGGAGAGATGGAGGAACTGAGTTTTTGAGGCATTGAAGTCGACCATGTTTTCTCTGTCCCAATTTGAAATACGTGAAATATCAGAGGTTAGTTGCTCCAAGACTACCTTTCTCGAGTCTATTAACCACTGTTGGGTGAGACGTCTTTCAAACTGAAAGGATTAATGAAGGGTGGAGTCATCTGCATACGAGAGGATAGGAGGTGAAGGAATAGAAAGATCATTAATGAAAAGTAGAAAAAGTGTTGGAAATAGGACAGAACCCTGAGGAACACCACTATTAATAAATTAAAGGAAGAACGGTGACCGTCTACTATAGCTGCTATAGAACGAACGGAAAGGTAATTAGGCAGAAGATCACCGGGTAAAGGATGTTAGATACCGAAAGAGGGAAGTTTAGAAATCGAAGCTTTGTGTCAGACTCTTTCGAAGGCTTTAGATGTCCAGCGAGAGAGCAAAATATTCCCCGAAATGCCAAAGAGTGGAGGACCAAGAATCAGAAAGAAGGGAAAGAAGATCACCCGTACGAAAGCCATACTATCGGTATCCTTCGACAGGGATAGGATTTTTCCCAACTCCGGTGGAATTTGGTAGGTCTCCGGCCTTTGTCCACCGGAGGATATATATATATATATAATATATATATATATATATATATATATATAATATATATATATATATATATATATATATATATATATATATATATATATATATATACATAATTACTTATTTATTATAATTGCTTAATTAATTCGAAATCAGTTCATATATTTCAGCTTTATAATAGAGATCAATTAAAAGCATCAAGTGAACCAAATTTAGAGATGAAAAATTTAGTTCGCATAAATTGTGTATATGGTAAACAAGAAACAAGTAAGTCGAACAAATGTTTCAAATTTTAATTTTAATTTTTTTTTTTTTTGTCAAAAATATTTTGCATTTTAAAATTAAAATTAAAAATCTTTATATATTTATTTTTATGTGATTTGTTAAATGCTAGATTTCAGTATTCTTTAGATACTTCATAGTTGGCTAATCTTACATATTATAAATTAATATAATAATATTGATAATTCATGTAATACACATGATACATTAACTATATAATTTAACAATATACTGAAGGTTTCAGTAAGTGTAACACCTTTGTAAAGTTTTTGAACATAGAAATTTAATAAGGATTATATGACATTCATTTATAAAATAAAAGTTTTGGTTAGAGATTTTAGGTGTTTGCTTTGCTTTACCAATAAAGGGTTCAAAATTTCATAAATGGATGTTCATTCACCCACCGCAAATGGTAGAATGACCAGCAAAGAATCTAAAAAGCAGTGTAGAAGATTTCGGAAAATTTCTATGTTTGAACTTTGGAATACAATCTACTTAACTAGGTTTAAACTTTAGAAAATGGTCTATTTTGGTTAATGAATAATTGGTAATAATCAAATGCCATTGTATTTAAAAGAGATAGATAGATAGATAGATAGATAGATAGATAGATAGATAGATAGATAGATAGATAGATAGATAGATAGATAGATAGATAGATAGATAGATAGATAGATAGATAGATAGAAGAGAGAGAGAGAGAGAGAGAGAGAGAGAGAGAGAGAGAGAGAGAGAGAGAGAGAGAGAGAGAGAGAGAGAGAGAGAGAGAGAGAGAAGAGGAAATAAAAATAGTCCTAACAAAAAAGTTGACTTTCAGTTAAATAATTTAAAATTTATTTCTCTTCTGTTTCTGGTGAAATAAATCTACCTCAGCGTCTGATTTGTTCGAATTCACAAAACAACTTTAAGATCCTGTTAAACAACAGGTTGAATACTAATTTAACCCAATAAACAACTATAATTTCTACTAACAATTAATCTCACACAGTGAAAAGTAATAAGGAATATTTTACAATCAATAAACGAGTTTATAAACAGAATTGTATAAATAAAATTGGATAATTTCAGAATCTTACATTGAAAAGTAATAAGATTTATTTTACGATCAACAAATGAGTTTATAAACAGAATTGTATAAAAAAGAAGTGTGTTCTATAATTTCAGAATCTTACATTGAAAAGTAATAAGATTTATTTTACAATCAACAAATGAGTTTATAAACAGAATTGTATAAATAAAGAAGTATGTTCTACAATTTCAGAGTCTCACAGTGAAAAGTAATAAGAATTATTTTACAATCAATAAACAAGTTTATAAGCAGAATTGTAGAATAAAAAATTGTTCTATATCCAGAATATATTCATAAATAAAAACCGAGTGAAAATAATATGACATGAGAAAAATTAACTCTTTTGAATTTAAAAAAGGGGTAAAGAATATCATAATGGGCCTATTAGTAAATTAATTTTGTAAATCTGGCAGTCTCTTGAATGGCAATTTTAATAGGACGAAAAAAACTAGCAGCAGATACTTATATCACACAACCAAATTAAGGTACCTTTGTCCTATAATATTAACACAATTCTCGGAAAGTATACGAACCTAAACTTAGAGTCTGTCTAATGAGGAGACTGCAAATCTCTCTATACAAAAAGTAATCTGCGAGAAAAATAGTAAGAGCAATGGGAATTTTGAATTTACGTTGGGTAAAAAGGATAATGTTTTTTATCCTTTTCTGCAACATTTAAATCACTTTTAAAAATTATTCTATTAGTCTTATAATATTATATCTGGGAAAGAGTTTTTACCCTGATTATTAGAGGTTATCTCTTCTAATACCTATATTAAAAGCTTATAAACAGAAATCGATTCCAGGTTTTACAGATTAATAACATTAACAAGTTGAATATGAAGCGTGTTGGAAAGATTTTCAAACTGTTATTGACTTTCATACAAGATGAAAATGAAATCAATAAAAACCACAGTGC
The DNA here is from genome assembly GCA_009176605.1 of Armadillidium nasatum. Classification (NCBI taxonomy): domain Eukaryota; kingdom Metazoa; phylum Arthropoda; class Malacostraca; order Isopoda; family Armadillidiidae; genus Armadillidium; species Armadillidium nasatum. The sequence continues at coordinate 4,089 of SEYY01002090.1, read as the reverse complement.
GTTTCAAAAAATTTCCAACAATGGATAACCATATTAGATTGGAGATAGGTATTACAGAAACATTTATAACAAGAAGACTACTTAAAAAGTTTTCTTGGACATAGAGAAAGTCCTTGACAAAACAAGGGTATTTGGAACGGTTAAAATTATACAATATTGCATTGAAAGGAAACTTGTCAATATGTAATAAGAACTTTTTAACTGATAGATGCAGATAATGGTGGAAGATAAATATTCTGAAATATTTCGAGTGTGTGTGGAAGATAAATATTTAGAGTGTAGTGTGCAAGATAAACATTTTGAAATACTTCGAGTGTAATGTGGAATTCCACACGGCTGTGTGTTGGGTCTGATTGTATTATCACTGTTTACGATAAAACGAATATTAGACCTACATGGATTAAGTTGGTGATAATGGCTGTGTGGTATCAACGTGCAAAAGACATGGTACATGCCATAGTAAACAGGTCAAGGATAGGAAAAGTAGCTTTCTCAGTAACAAAGTCTGTACACTGCAAAAATTGTCCTAACGAATCGTTGGGACAAGTGGCAAAATGTCACAGTAAAATTCTCAATAGAGAAAAGACATGTTGTGCATATTAACACAACTCTCGGAACAGTATATTCTGAAATATTTCGAGTGTGTGTGGAAGATAAATATTCTGAATAACGGAAAAAAAATTTGTTGTGACATTTTTTAAATTCGTCCCAATAATTCGTTAGAACAACTTTTGCAGTGTACCAATGATATTTACATAAAATGTACAGTCGTCAACAGAAGTTCGTTCCTATTAAGCTGGAAATAAATATTTATATAAAATGGGGATCATGTCAGGTTCAGCCAATCACAGTTCAATTAAGCTCCGCTCAATGTTTTTATTTTCTTTTTATTCAAAATAGAGCTTTTATGAAATGATTTCCATTTTATATAAATATTTATTTCCAGCCTAATAGGAATGAACTTCTGTTGACGACTGTACATGGAAATTTAAATCGCAGTCGCCATAACAAATATATAATAAACAGTTTAGAAATGAGCATAATCTCTTCTGATTAAATCTTTGATAGAAAACTTTTACATAGACAGCGCATATTTAATGACTTGAAATAAAGATAAAGATAAAAAAAAAAAAGTAATTTTCTTAAGTATATTAGGGCGAAAATATGGATGTTTTTGAAAGTTACTGGTATACTTATATACAATATTGCTTGTATAATCATGTGCACATTTTCATCATAACTATAAAAAATTTTATTACATCAAATGTTCAAAGAATAACTAAAATTTATTTTTCATTGTTATTACCTTCAAAATAAGGTTATTTAAAAGCAGAATATATTTTTTTAAAAAGTTTTTTTAATTAAATGCTAGAGATTTCAGTAGTCTTTAGATACTTCATAGTTGGCTAATCTTACATATTATAAATTAATACAATTTAATACGATAAATATTCTAAAAATTTTCGAGTGTTGTGTGGAGGGTAAATATCTAAGAAAACTCTTGCCAACACACACACACACACACACACACACACAAACATATTATGCAATATATAAATATTTATCGATAGCGAATCCGTAACTCAGACTATCGAGTACTCGTTTAGCAAGTGAGAGGTCCAGGATTCGAGGCCTGGTCGGAGTAGAGAAATTTGGGCAGTTCTCTCTTGGGCTTAGCCCCGCCCACTTATTCGTAATAAGTACAGTAGCTCAGACGATCGAGCACTCGCTTAGCAAGTGAGAGGTCCAGGATTCGAGGCCTGGTCGGAATAGAGAAATTTGGGCAGTTCTCTCTTGGGCTTAGCCCCGCCCACTTATGCGTAATAAGTACATCTGCGGAATGCTTACCGTAGGTGGATCAAAGTCGTCATCCATGGTAGCCAGCGGATGTTTGCCATCGAACCCTTGGGTCATCCTCGAATGAACCTATTTTACAGGGCTAATAACCCTTCCTGGGGGGGGGGGGGGCAGATTTTGATTTTGATAAATATTTATCGCTAATCACAAAAAATATTCTTTAATTAAGAGTGAATTTATTTATAATATTAAGATAGTTTATTATTATATTTTTACTATAATTTTTTTTTTAAAGAAATTGAAATTTGTTTATTTATTATATTTTTTAAATAAATTAAAATTAATTTATTTATTATAAAAAAAAAAAAACTTTTTAAAAAAATTAAAATTAGTTTATTTATTATATTTTTAAATAAATTAAAATTAGTTTATTTATTATACTTTTATCATTATTATTTTTTTAAATATATTAAAATTACCCTTTACAGAGGTTAAGGTCTCAAACTACAGCGTCGACAAGATCATAAATTCTTCCAAACGAAAAAAACATGGTTTGATATATATATATATATATATATATATATATATATATATATATATATATATATATATATATATATATATATATATATATATATATATATATATATATATATATATATATATATATATATATATATATATATATATATATATATATATATATATATATATATATATATATATATATATATATATATATATATATATATATATATATATATATATATATATATATATATATATATATATATATATATATATATATATATATATATATATATATATATATATATATATATATATATATATATATATATATATATATATATATATATATATATATATATATATATATATATATATATATATATATATATATATATATATATATATATCATGTGTGTATGCTTGTGTGTGCGTAGGTGTGTGTATATGTTTAAGTGATGTCATATAAATGTCATTGAATTTCTATGGGTACAAATGCTAAACCTCCATTTCTGATGAGTCCCATTTTAATACTTCTGCCTGTATCCAAACTAGTATATTCTCCTGTTTTTTTTTTTTCTTCTTCTTCTTCTTCTTTTTCTAAAAATTTCTTATTTGTTTTTTTTCCTGTTTTCTTCGTCTCCATATTCCACTATAAAGTACGCCTTTTCTCCACATATCCAACCCCAACTTAATTTCTATTACCTCGCACTCTATTGCATTATGTGTATCTCTTTCACCGACTTCCATTTCATTAAAACTCCTCATTTACACTTCTTCATATATAGATTTTTTTTATCCTTTGTTCATTGAATGAAGAAACTATTAACGTTTCGTCTTTCTTTGCATTTAATAAGGCATTATTCTTAAATATGCCATAACAAAATTTATGATCAGAATCTAAGATAACTCCTGGCAACACTTTCACATCTTGTACTATTTTTAAATCTGAAGGTATGAAAATTTAAAATACAATTCTCTTCAAACCCCCCACCACCTTATATAAATGTTTACCTTTACCTTGTGTGCCTCTAGGAATCCCAGTGTTCAAAGTATGAACATAATTTCAGATTGTTCCTCAAAAAAAAAAAAAAAAAATTATGAATATCTCTCATATTTTCTTAATTTCTTCCTTATGAACTTAAAACATGCTGCAACTATTTATCTTCCACCCTTACCTCTACCTCTCGCATTAAAATTCCCTTTTAAAATAAAAATGTATGTTCCATCCTCCTTTCCATTTCTAAATTCCCCTAAAAGAGCTCCATAAACCTTCTATATTCTCTGGAAATTTCTGCTGAGGTAAATCACAGATTAAAAACTAAATTTAACAATACTGTCCATGAGTACATTTGGAAGGGATGATGCTTTTCACCACTTCATTATAAGGGTACACACTTTTTAGGTATAATTGTTTCACTTATTTTCCCTACAGCTTTGTAAAATAAGAGATTCTTGGTTCAACAATAAAGCCCACCCTTTGCCGTGTATTAAGTTAGTAATTCTTTCGTAGATACAAATCTCCTTTCATCTAAATCTTTCCCTCTATCTAACTTCATCTTATGATCTTTTCCACCATTACTATCCAAATCATTTTCCATTTCTTTACAATATCCATTAACTTTTTTTATTTTACTTCATTTTTAGGAAAGTTTTCAAAATTTTAACCCTCTTTCATTGCCAATTATTAAAATCCATTCTAATAGATCTCTCAGGCCTATTTACTCTATAACAGTGGTTTCATTAGGTCAAGAGAATTTTGTT
>SEYY01002089.1:95000-102758 GCA_009176605.1 Armadillidium nasatum | reverse complement strand
TTCATAGAAGAGAAACTGCTTCCTAAAATAGATTTCTAAAAACTTGGGAAGAGCAGTTAGACGAGAACAATCTTAAATTAATATACAAATAGACCCTTTATTTAAATGATTTTAGAAAATAAGTGTAAATCTTGAGTATAGTACAGTACTCGTTAACACAAAGTAAGTGTGCACCTTAAATGACGATAAACAATTTACACTCAATATGCAATATTCATAAATCGAATACCATCGAACACAAGTCAACCTTTGCTAATTTTAAGCAAATAAACCTTAATATGACTAGTGAATAAATGAACAGTAGTTTTAATAAAGATTGCTCCTACGAGTCAATTTCCTTTATTGTTAAGGATTAAGTAACTTATATGTTACAGCGAATGCGCAAGCTTTAACAAAGTCTTGTCGCTACAATGACAAATGAAATGAGAATAACGTTATCACAATGACCAACGAAAAAGAATAACGTTATCACAATGTTATGTTTTCGACACAAAGACAAACGACAAAGTAGTCATGTTTTGATACAATGACAATCGACAATAAAGTAATGTTATCACAAAGACAAACGACAAAAAAGTGTCATGTTTTGATACAATGACAAACGAAAGAAGAGTAATTTTAATAACTAGCAAACTACGAATTCGTATATGGACACCGAATATCACACCGAACTTGCTCGTCGTCCTTTTTCATAGAAGAGAAACTGCTTCCTAAAATAGATTTCTAAAAACTTGGGAAGAGCAGTTAGACGAGAACAATCTTAAATTAATATACAAATAGACCCTTTATTTAAATGATTTTAGAAAATAAGTGTAAATCTTGAGTATAGTACAGTACTCGTTAACACAAAGTAAGTGTGCACCTTAAATGACGATAAACAATTTACACTCAATATGCAATATTCATAAATCGAATACCATCGAACACAAGTCAATCTTTGCTAATTTTAAGCAAATAAACCTTAATATGACTAGTGAATAAATGAACAGTAGTTTTAATAAAGATTGCTCCTACGAGTCAATTTCCTTTATTGTTAAGGATTAAGTAACTTATATGTTACAGCGAATGCGCAAGCTTTAACAAAGTCTTGTCGCTACAATGACAAATGAAATGAGAATAACGTTATCACAATGACCAACGAAAAAGAATAACGTTATCAAAATGTTATGTTTTCGACACAAAGACAAACGACAAAGTAGTCATGTTTTGATACAATGACAAACGACAATAAATTAATGTTATCACAAAGACAAACGACAAAAAAGTATCATGTTTTGATACAATGACAAACGAAAGAAGAGTGATTTTAATAACTAACTAGAAGGATTTTAATAATTTTAAAACTACGAATTCGACTCAGTACTAATTAAATTATTTATATATTTTATAATATATATATATATATATATATATATATTATATATATATATATATATATATATATATATATATATATATAATATATATATATATATATATATATATATATATATATATATATATATAAATTTTTTTTTTATATAAGATTTGAGAGATTTTTACTTTTGGATTTATGCAAGAATGAACTTGGATGTATTTGACTGACGATTCGATTTCGACTTAAAAGTTGATCCGTTCGATTTTTTTCTTTCATTTTGCCATTTTTCAAAAATGACATTTTTTTTTTATTCTAAAGGAAAAGATGAAGGAGGCTCCAATCCTGTTTTCTGTTGTTGATGCGGAGCAGTTTTAATTTAGAAGAAGGAATTGAAAGGAGAATTGTTAAACTTATTGAGAAATATTCGAGTAATGAATGCAAGCACCTTCTGAGGAGGTGAATTTTTGTGGCTCGACATTAGAACTTCTACAATATAATCCTTATTAGTGTACAATCTAGTCATGTTTTTAATTTATATATATATATATATATATATATATATATATATATATATATATATATATATATATAATATATATATATATATATATATATATATATATATATTTATATATATATATATATATATAATATATATGCTTACGTGATAAAATCAACGCTAAAGATACGGTAATGTTAAATTACGTATTACGAAAAAAAAAAAAGAAAAAAAAAGAGAAAAACTCTAAATAAGAATACTAAAATAAAAAATAAATTGTTTGCATCTCAAATAATTTGCACAATAACGTTTAGACGTTAGTTTTAAATTTAAATTAGAAAAGAAACAATAATTGTGATTAACTTCTTTGATTACTTTTGGCTGTTGTTTTAAATACAGAATATAATACAAATATTAAGGAAATTTTAAACATTTTAAAATTATTCTTTTCAATGTCAGTATGGAAATTTTTAAAAACCTTTGCTGAAATAAGATTTATTATTAGTGCTGATTCAAAAATAAACCATTGAATGCATAAAACAATTTAGTGTTATAAAGTTAACCCAATATGAAACTGCTGAATCCAAAAGGTCTTTATTATTTTAATTTGGAATAAAGAAAACGCAAGCTTAAAATTCTCATTATTATACATGATACAAAGAAACAATGCTCCAACATTGTGTTTTAGAAATAGCAGAATAAAAATGACCTGTTATAGAGTAAGAGAGAAAAGGAAAAACCTTTTCTTATCGTTAATTTATCTTGGAGGCTAGTCAAAATACCATGTTTTGGATATGTTTGGCAATTTTGAGTTGGAAATTGCTTGTATAATGCAAAATACTTTGAAAACCTTTTGTAAATTTCATTGTTCATCATGCGAAAGAATTCAGAAAGTTTAAGTGACAAATTATACTGAAAACTCGACGATTCTCTCTTGTTTAACAAAGACACTATCTCTATAAAATTGTTTCTGGTGAAAGTAATGACAATAATCTCAGTTTTATTCAAGAGCTAGACAGCTTGAAAGTATGTTCTTCATTTATAATTCTAAAAATATTAATAAATTTTTTAAGTTATTGTTATTACTTTAAAAAATACCATTATATATATATATATATAATATATATATATATATATATATATATATATATATATATATATATATATATATATATATATATATATATATATATATATATATATATATATAATATATATATATATATATATATATTATATGATAATCGTTTTCGGATAAATGGTGCTAAATTTTGAATATCCCTTTTCCTTTGAAGAGCAGAAGTTTCTGTTGTAAATGCACTCTCGTATTCATGATGGCTTCGACAGCCATTTTTCAGCATTCTTGAAAGAGATAAAAAACAGAATGTTTTCCTCCGGTGTGCAATTTTATGACTACTAAATTTTCACAAGGGTTTAAACGTAATGGTGAGGTGGAAGCGAAGTCTTGCATAAGGAACGCTTGTAATAACTTATCTTAAATAATTTAAAAAAATATGTTCGTGCTTATTAAATTTTTTTCTTCATGTTTTTTATTTTTATAAAAATTTTTTTATAAATGACATATGATTATATATATATATATATATATATATATATATATATATATATATATATATATATATATATATATATATATATATATATATATATATATATATATATATATATATATATATATATATATATATATATATATATATATATATATATATATATATATATATATATATTATAAAGTTAAAAATAAAAATACTTTCATAAGAAATTCACTTGTAACTTAAACAAAATATCTTCTATTTTCTTTTATAAAAATATAATATATATATATATATATATATATATATATATATATATATATATATATATATATATATATATATATATATATATATATATATATATATATATATATATATATATATATATATATATATATATATATATATATATGTTGTTTTCGTAAAATTGTGTGATTCACAGAATATCTATTGACAAACCCATTGGCTTTTTTCGCTATATTATTATAACTGTTAAAAATATTTCCTCACTCTTTCTTGAAGAAAAATAGATGTTTTATACGGGTTTCCAACTATTATTGCATGTCATATATTTTTAATATAAAAGCCTTTTCCGTTGTTATATGTATTTGGAAAGGTTTTTTATATATATATATATATATTTATATATATTATATATATAATATATATACTTATATATATTATATATTATATATTATATATATATATATATATATATATATATATATATATATATATATATATAATCTAAAAACTTTCCTTTTTATATTTTAAGTCGTGGAATATCCCCGCCTACAGTGAACTCAAAAGTTTGGATCGATATTTGGAATTTACTTTTCCTAAATCTTAAATTACAAAATTGCTAGACAGAGATACAATTCCAAAAGTTAATCAAAGTTAGATTATAAAATGATGTAATTCTAGTTAAGTTTTCAAATTCTATTTCACTCTAGTTTAAGTACATATATTTTTGAAAGCATTTAGCCTTCAAACATTCTTTTTGAATTAGTTATCCTGTAATAAATAAATATTGTAGAGGTTTAGTATTAACATATAACATTTTGATTTTTGTTTCTTTATATTTGTAATATTAAGATATTATTTTGTACAGAAATTTAGGACAGATTATTTAAAGAAATTTCTTGTTTATCTCAGGTGGAAAATATGACTAGGGAGGAAGCTCTTAAGAGAGAGCTAGTAAACAGACCTAATAAAGGTCTAATATTCTAGATTATTCGAGAACTTAGAAAATAGATCTTTGAGGATCGGATAACCATCTTAATGAGAGTTTGGAAGCTTTTACGAGAAAGCTTTGACTTTAGGAGAAGTCAATAATTTTCGTAATTTTAGATTATGAGATCTTGAAAATGTTATACTATTTAAGAGAATAGTTAGATCTTGTAAATTATTACATTGAAAAATGAGACACAAATCTCATCAGTTGTTAAGAGGCAACTCTCTCTTTTGTTAATAGATATTGAATAGGACCATTCTCGTCTCCAACCGCAGATAAACGACTCGCTACCGAACGCATATTTTTATAGATTTGTAGACTTAGTTACTACTTTATTACTAATCATTGTTTCAATGTTTTATTTAACTTATTATTAGATATTGAGATTTTTCTTTTGTCAATAACCTAAAGGAAATGTCGAACACTTTATTTTTATTCTTGTAGGAACTCTTGACTGTAACTATCAAACATTACAGAGATACCACGGTCAAGAAACTTCCTTTTAATATATATATATATATATATATATATATATATATATATATATATATATATATATATATATATATATATATATATATATATAAACAATTTTAAAAAAACCAATTTATTAAAAAGATAAACTTTTAAGATGACAGATTTAGAAAGCACAGCTTACGTTACTGTTTGTTATCCTCAAGCCCTCTTCAGAACTTCGGTATTCACAGTGCAAGAGATACTTTCCTTCGGTGGTGGGTCCGCTATAGTTTTGGGTGGTATATCTCTTCATGACCGCACGAGTTACGCGTATTCGATGAAGGGTACCTAACCGAGCAACGATACATGACGAACACACTCGAACCGTATGTCGGATCATTTGGCCCCTACATCGGTGAAGCCTTCGTCCTCATGCATGAAAACACGATGCCAGATGTGTTGGTGATTTCCTCAAAAGGTAGGGATTCGAAAATTGGATTGACCCGCGTACAGTTCCGACCTAAACCCTATCGAGTATCTGGGAAACACACTGAAAAGGCGGCTGAGAAGGTTACAGAACCAGCAACATAGCTTTAACGACTTGCGATGAACGGTTGTACGTCTATGGAAGGAACTGCCACAAAAAACCACCCAGGACCTCATCTCCAGCATGCATCAACGGTGTTTAGCTGTCATACGTACAAGGGGAAGCCACACAAGGTACTGACGGTCAGGGACAGGTGACATGCAAATACAACCTGCAGGTATGCACATCACCCTACTCATATGCCATGGAGTCCCAGGGTCCCGGGGTTAACCACAATGGGCCACCATATTATACCAATTATGTATAACCATGTGCTGTATATTAGCAATATTGCTACCTATTTTTGTATGTTTCAGTATATGGTTGACGTTTGCTCCAGTGGTGCGTTAATTTTGCTTTTCAGTAGTTATATATATATATATATATATATATATATATATATATATTATATATATATATATATATATATATATATATATATATATATATATATATATATATATATATATATATATATATATATATATATAAAGGTGTCGGAGCCCCGAGAACCACGCTTCTTATACGGGGACCTATATGACATCCCAACTCCCACCTCCTCCCCAAAAATAACTTAAAAATTATTTAAAAAATATAATTAAATAAAAATATGTAAAATTAATTAAAAATAATTAGAAATAATTAAAACAATTATGAGTAAATAATAAATAAATAACTAATTAAAAAGGAATAGGAGGAAAATATAAATGTACAATCTACACCTTCCCCAACATTCCGCCCTTACCATATATATATATATATATATATATATATATATATATATATATATATATATATATATATATATATATATATATATATATATATATATATATATATATATATATATATATATATATATATTAGTGATGGCATCCGCATCCACATCCGCATGCGCGGATGCGGAACATCCGCACAAAAATCAACATCCGCATCCGCATTTTCAAAAATTCAACATCCGCATCCGCATCCGAAAATCAACATCAACATCCGCATCCGCACTTTAAAAACATCCGCATCCGCATCCGCATCCGCAAATTAGAAAATATGACATCCGATCCATCACTAATATATATATATATATATATATATATATATATATATATATATATATATATATATATATATATATATATATATATATATATATATATATATATATATATATATATGCGAACTGTAGATCAAGAGTGCGGGTGAAGAGAGAACTATCGGATTGGTTTAGCATAGGAGTGGGATTGAGACAGGGGTTTGTAATACCTCCATGTTATTTAATCTATTGATGAGTGGTTTTCTTCGAATAATGGAGAGAGAAGGGAAGAGTATTACGTTTAGAAATATGGAGGGTGAATGTGAAGTGAATGTTTTACTTTTTGCAGATGATGTGGCATGTGTTGGTGGCAGAATCTGGAGAAAAGATGAGAATACTTGTGAGAGAGTTTGAAGGGAAATGTGCAAACACGAGATTGAAATTCAATCCAGCGAAGAATAAAGTTATGAGGATTGGAGGTGGGGATGAGGAAATGTGGAGGGAGGAATTGGTTTGTAGAAGTGTGAGAATGGAAACTTGAGGAGGTGAATGAATTCAAATATCTAGTAATGTTGGGTGGAAGGTAAGGGTGGGACGGAAAAAGGAATAAAGAACAGAGTGGTAGAAGGAATGAAAGTATTGGGGGGCCTAAGAAAAGTATGGAAGAAAGGAAAAATTTCGAAAGAAATAAAGATAAGAATGTTTGAATGTATGTGTTCACCTTCTGTATTGTATGTGTGTGAAACATAGACGATAAGTGTTCGGTCGAGAAAAAGTTTCAATGTCTTTGAGAGATGAAAGATTTGAGAGCGATATATAAATTGAGATGGATTGATAGGATTAGAAATGAAAGAATAAGGGAGATGTGTAAATGGAAGAAGGGTGTAATTGATAGAGAGGAGGAGGATGTGCTAAAATGGTTTGGAAATATGTGAAGAATGAAAGAGAACAGAATGGTTGGCAAGGTACGTAGATCCGATGTAGATAGGGGAAGGGTAGGGGGAGGAGAAGGCCGAAGTGAAGATGGATGGATGGAG
>SEYY01002089.1:70000-90000 GCA_009176605.1 Armadillidium nasatum | reverse complement strand
AATTCAACCCTGGATGACTCCGGCAACCCTCCTCCTACTTCTTCTCCTCTCAGAGGTCCCATGACTTTACCTGTGATTACATTTGATCAGGTGCATGGGCTTCTGAAATCTATGAACGTAAGGAAGGCAAGCGGCCCGGATGGCATTCCTCCCCGAGTTTTAAGGGAGTGTGCTTCTGAGCTTGCTTCTCCCCTCGTTCAACTCTACTCTCTATGCCTCAATACTAATACTTTCCCTCAGTGTTGGAAGCACGCATTGGTCCAGCCTATTCCGAAAAAGGGTAGCCGCTCTGATCCTTCTAACTATCGCCCTATAGCTCTCACTTGTATTCTGTCTAAGATCTTTGAAACCCTTCTCAACTCTCACTTCTTGGATCATCTGGAATCTCATTCCCTTCTTTCTGATCATCAGTATGGCTTTCGACGTTCGAGGTCTACTGGTGATATACTTTCCTATCTCACAGATTTATGGTCTTCTGCCCTTAGGGATCATGGGGAGACTTGTGTGGTGGCGCTTGACATATCTAAGGCATTTGACCGGGTATGGCATGCGTCACTGCTTTCCAAGCTCCCCTCCTTTGGGTTTCCTCCTTCTCTTTGCTTACTTATGTCTAGCTTTCTTTCTAATCGCTCCATTTCAGCTGTTGTTGATGGAGCGACTTCTTCTTCCTTTCCTATCAATAGTGGTGTTCCTCAGGGTTCTGTCTTATCTCCTACTCTATTCTTACTTTTCATTAATGATCTTCTTAGCTGTTCATCTAACCCTGTCCATTCATATGCCGATGACTCAACCCTCCATTCTTCTACTCATTTCAAATCTGCTCCTTCCTTTGCATCTAGAGTTGCCTCTCGTCTTCATCTTTCCGATTCCATTCTTGCAGATCTGGATAGAATTTCCCAGTGGGGTCGTCTCAACCTTGTGAAATTCAACTCTTTAAAAACTCAACTTCTAGAAATCTCTCTCTCAAAGACACCTCCTAACTTTTCTATTTCTTTCGACGGTTCTCCCGTCTCTCCTGTTGACAATATAAATATTCTTGGCCTTAACATAAACAAAAAAATGTCTTGGAAACCTCACATCACAATGGTTGCTCGGGCGGCCTCAAAGAAGCTGGGAGTTCTGTTTAGACTGCGAGAATTTTTTTCTTCCTCGCAGTTACTCCAATTATACAAGGGTCTCATCCGCCCTTGTATGGAGTACTGCTCTCATGTCTGGGGTGGCTCAGGCTTCACCCGTCTTTTGGATAGGGTTGAGTCAAAGGCTAAAAGACTAATAAACTGTCCCGCTCTTTCTAATTCTCTTGACTCTTTATCTTTGCGACGTGATGTTGGTGCCTTATCTCTTTTCTATAGGTACTACAGCGGCAAATGCTCGAGGGAACTATCCACCCGTGTACCTCCACCTTTACGGCGTCCTCGTAGCACAAGGGGTGCAGTGTCCGCGCATCAATTTTGCGTGGACATAGGCAACTCCAGGCTTGTTCGCTGTGGTGCCTCCTTCTTTCCAGCCACCTCTATTTTGTGGAATTCTCTTCCATCTTCTGTGTTTCCTGCTGAATTTAATCTAAATTCCTTTAAGACCCACGTCTGTGCTCACCTGCGAAATTTGCGTTAGGTGTGGGTTGTGGGTTGTTTTTATCTCTTCTATTGTTCTTAGCACCCCCTCCTTGAATAGGGCTTTGCCCGTGAGTGGTGGTGATGTGTAAAAAAAAAATATATATATATATATATATATATATATATATATATATATATATATATATATATATATATATATATATATATATATATATATATATATATATTAAACATTGGGGCTCAAAGGAAACCGCAGTGTTTTCCCCCAGCAGCCCCTTTTCAGAGAACTGGAGTTACTATATTATTATTAAGATTATTGTTGAATTTAGTAGAATAGGACCTACTTTTAAACTTTAAACCTGTAAATGTACCACTTCTTGAATAAAGCTTTATGAATGAATGAATGAATTATTATTATTATTATTATTATTATTATATTATTATTATTATTATTATTATTATTATTATTATTATTATTATTATTATTATTATTATTATTATTGTTGTTGTTGTTGTTGTTGTTGTTGTTATTATCATTATTTTTATTATTATTATTATTATTATTATTATTATTAATTTTCTTTATTATTTACATTTTTTATAATTCTTATTTATCATATATCATACTACTGGTAAATCTTTCAGAGCAGGTTTACCAGATGCTGGTTGACCTTAAGGAAAAGGGGTGGCAGTCTTTCTTTTGACCATAAAAGTTCTTCCCATCTACTTAAAGAAAATACCAACTTATTTAATATTTTGGCCGGTATACATTTGGTTTAGGAATCTTTTTGATCGTTAGTCCAAACAACCAGTAAGTAGCACCTGCACATTATGCATAATATATGAAAAGTTTGCCATTAATACTAAGATTAGGCCTAAAATTCGTTAGGATTGAGTTTAGACCTGGCATGACAATCCTTGTGAACGCCTGCCTATTAGGCCTAAGATATGAACAGGTGACATTAATGAATTTTAGGCTTAGCAGCCGGTTGAACACCTACTCATTATGACTCATTTTAGGCTTAAAATTCGTAAGGGATAAAATTAGGCCTAGCAATAAGTAACCACTTCGCATTAGGCCTAACATTTGGATTAAAACAATGTTTTAACTTGCATCCTTTCTTATAACATCATCTATTTTTTTTCATTATTAATCATTATTATTATTATTATTATTATTATTATTATTATTATTATTATTATTATTATTATTATTATTATTATTATTATTATTATTTATTATTATTATTATTATTATTATTATTATTATTATTATTATTATTATTATTATTATTATTATTATTATTAATACTGAGGCTGTGGAAATAATTTCAAAAATTAGAGGTACCCTATTGAAGAGAATCAGTTGGGAAATTGCTTATTTATGCAAAGAAAATGTGGCAAATTTAATATCTTTGCAATCATACTGTCTGAGTTGTGTGATTTCATTTCTAAAGTCTTGGAACCACCATTAACAATGTCAAAAACTAAAAAAGATTTAAAAAGATTCAAAAATATACAATGCATGTTTCGCTTTGGCCTTCACACACACAAAGTATTGAAAGAAGCGTTAAAATGATCACAAAAGCTTCTGACAACGTTTACAGTCACGAGACTAACGAAGATTATATAAAAACACAAACAACAAGCAGACAGCTGATGAAAACCAACAACTGCAAACAAAATATGAAAAGGCTTTGGCTACTTTCAAGTAAGTACAGTTATATTAAAAATTCTACAAATACATGAATTTCAAACTAATTTAGATGTAAGAAGATTGTACCTAAAATTAGTTTTCATGCCAATATTTAATTTTGTAAGTCAAATGACAATAAAATATCTCGACCAAAATCAAGATTTTTTTTTTTTTAAATTAACCCGCAAGTTGACACGCCGTTTTTATATATATATATATATATATATATATATATATATATATATATATATATATATATATATATATATATATATATATATATATATATATATATATATATATATATATATATATATATATATATATATATATACTACTGAAAGGGTAAAGACCCTACCTGAGAGTCTGGATAAGACTTATGGACCAGTATGGAGACCAACGAGCCGAAAACATGATCTTTTAGAGGGCTCTGGGAGAACTTCTACAAGCAGATGGGGAAAGGTGCTGGTTCCACTGACAGGGTGAAAACCCTTCCTGGGAGAGGTTGTACTTGTAGATTGTGTGTGATATATATATATATATATATATATATATATATATATATATATATATATATATATATATATATATATATATATATATATATATATATATATATATATATATATGTATGTGTGTGTGTGTGAGTGCGTGTGTGCTATGTGTGCGTGTATGTTAAAATACTATGAAAACAGGATTTCTAATTTTAAAAAAAGAATCTTTTTATTTTGATTTTGCATTTTACCTTTAAAAACAGCAACGTTTTAAATTCTTCCCTAAAAATAGAATTAAATTAAATTTTCAAAACTTTCCCCCTCAAAAAAAAAAAAAAAAAAGAGAAAGAAAAAAAAAATAAGCAGAAAAAAAAAGAAAAAAAAAAAGGATAGAATGGCTTTCCGCTGTGACAGGGAAAGACTGGGAAAACGGAGAAAGATTTAGAAAATAATTCATTCCAATACAGTATGTTTATTTTAATTGAATTTAATAATATGAAATTATGTTATGACCCTTATCTTTTGGTCCATGTTTTAGAATGGTGAACAAAACTTTGTGTTTTTCAAATTCTTTGGAAGTACTTTTTAATATTTATATTCTAAACCTGTTTGAAATGAAGGAAATCCATTAATATATATATATATATATATATATATATATATATATATATATATATATATATATATATATATATATATATATATATATATATATATATATATATATATATATATAATATGTGCGAGTGTGGGTATGTGTGCGTGTAGGAGTGGATTTTTTTGGGTGTGGGTATGTACAGTCGTCAACAGAAGTTCGTTCCTATTAGACTGAAAATAAATATTTATATAAAATGGAGATCATTTCATAAAAGCTCTATTTTGAATAAAAAGAAAATAAAAACATTCAGCGGGGCTTAATTGAAATGTGATTGGCTGAACCTGAAATGATCTCCATTTTATATAAATATTTATTTCCAGCTTAATAGGAACGAACTTCTCTTGACGACTGTACATATATGGTAGATGTCACTGATGGAAATGAAATTTGGACGCCAGAATCCTAAAAACTGCCGATGGAGATTTTCTATTTGTATATCCCATGGGATACTGAATTTTTAAAAACAGTTTTCTACCATTCAATGGCAGAACCCTTTCTAGAAGTAAGTAGAAATACAATAAAAGAGGAAACTCACAGAAGCCCTATTCAAGAACTATAGACAAACATTAAAGATAATTAATGGCAGCAAAAAAACAGATGATGGCAGAGAGTTCAGCAGACCAGAGGTGGCAGATATAAAAAAGACACTACAGTGTGCATGATTGAGATTTGCAATATTCCCACAAAATCAAAGCGAAAGCAAGGCACTCATGCGCTACGAGGGCTAGTCGATATTGAAAGAATGCGAGAAGTCAGTTCTTTCAAATACCTACCGTTGTAGTTTTAATAAATAAAAGATAGTGCACCAACATCACGCCGCAGAAACAGAGGGTCATAGTTGGAAAGTAGGAGAGAGTTTATTAGCCTTTTAGCATTGGACTTAACCCTATCCAAAAGAAGGGAAGGACCGGGGTATTCTATATATAAATAGAATTCTCCTACAAGATCGGATAAAACCCATGTATAACAAGAGGCGATGTTCTGAAGAAAACAATTCATTCAACCTAAACAGTATCCCCAGCTTCTTTAAAGCTGATTTAACAATTTTTGTTATATGAGGTTTCCAAGACAATTTATTGCGTATGTTCAGACTAAGAATATTTATGCTGCTCACTGGTATGATGGAAGAGCCATCGTAGAAGATAAAGTTTTCTTTTTTTTTTTGAGAGGGAGATGTGAAGAAATTGTTTTTTTTAAATGGTTTAATTTCAGAAAATTGTGGCGACCCTACCGGGAACTCTCCTTCAAATTGACAAGAATAGAGTCGGAAAGCTGAAAACTAAAAGTAAATCTTGGAGCTAAAACTGGAGCAGATTTGAAATGAGTGGAAGAATCTATTGTTCAGTGATAGACATAACAATGAAAAGAGATAGAAGTGCAGCTGAGAAGATCGTTAATGAAAATTAAGAATAAATTGCTAGATATTACAGAACCCTGAGAAACGCCACTATTGACAGATTAGGAGGAAGAGGTCGCTCTATGACATGAGCCGATATGAAATGATTATTTAATTTTCATTTAAAAATACGTTAGTGGAAATATCTTTCAAATTTCCCCATCACAAAAAAAGGTCACCGTCTATTGATAGAAGGGGGCAAGTTAAAATAATTGTTCTCACTCTTTTTTGGGGTGATAATTTTTACATATTCTTTTATTCCTCTTTTATAAGCAAGATTATATATATATATATATATATATATATATATATATATATATATATATATATATATATATATATATATATATATATATATATATATATATATATATATTGGGGAAAGTAGTATATTTAAATTGAGAAGGAGTAGTGTGCTTAAGAACATATTAAGGTGATCTGGGATGTGTGAATTCCCTAATCAACTGATCTAAATCTTTGAGAATACTGAAAGATCTAGCCTCTTTCCTACCAGTATTAGTATGGGAGAAGCCCAATCACTAAGTGTTGTGTGAGCTGAAATCCCCTAAATAAAGGACCTTAGGATTTGGATTAAAAAAGTAACAGTCTACTGAGAAGTATTAACATATTCAAAAAGAACCTTAAGTTCTATAATAGGAGCAGCAGCAGCAGCAGCAGACACAAGATAATAGTAGAAGTAGGAAAATAGAGCGTAAGCGATAGATCATCAAAGTTAGGATATTCAATGTCTGCAAGACGTGTAACGGGAGTGCTAATATTTTTATAGTCACAGACTCCACCATTTAGTCTTTAACTTTTATATAAGATGCAGTTGGAGTTATTAAGATTGTTAGTGAAAGAATCTATTGCAAACTAGGTCTCAGACAAAAGCAAAAAAAGTTAGGGCAAAAGCTAGAGAGGAAATACTCCACGGATTTGAAATAAGAACGGACTTCAAGGAAGTTGACAAAGTCGACATAGAATCCACGTTTACGCCCAAACCACGTCCTGTTAATCTATTCATTTAAAAAAGCACAACACACACTGAAAACTCACACATACAAATAAATACAAACACATGCGTACGTTCATACAATTACAATAGACTAAACTTATAAAACTAAAACCTAAAACAAAGGAAAAAAACACTAGGCAACTATAAAAAGTATTTTAAAAAAAAACTTCACATAGCAACAAAAATTAAGATAAATAAAAATAAATAAATATGTTAGAATAGAAACTAAAATCTTATCTTAAATGCCAGTAAAAGCTTCCGACTGCGTAAATTTTTTATCTATTGAAGTTTGCGAACATTTACTTATTTATTTATTTAAAAAATAAATTTAATTTGAAATGTAAGAATGAATAAAGTTATAAATATATATTTTTAAACTCTTTGAACTCTTATAAGCAAGCAATTCCTTGTTGTTGCTTATTGTCTCTATTCTCAGTATTTATCCTATGTTGGATGTAACAAAACAACGATGTTTGTTTCCTTGATTTTAATTTGGAGTGATTCAAATTTTCAGCCCTATTGTTTACGTATTCTTGCAAATCCATGACTTAATTTACCTGGCTGTTTAATTATTTCTCAGTTCTTATAACAGTTTCCAACTCTTCTACTACCTAACTCCAAAATAATCTTTTTCATAAATTGTCATTCTCAGTGATTTTAGTGATAACCTGCAAATATGGTTTCTCTCTGGTTCGCAAGGTACAGCTAATGAACTTGGCTACCATTTTCTTATCTACGAAAACCCTGGGCAAATAATGAAGCTCACAACACGTACCCTGTATTTGTCTTGAACATAACCTCATTATACAAGAACAAACCTCAAATTCTAAATGTTCTCTTTATATTTTTAAATTACTACCATCTATGGGTTCCTTCTATTAATTATCAAACTCATTGCGAGCAAAAACATTATTACCATTTCATTGTTTTTAACTGGTAGGAACTGCAGTCTTGTTTCATTGATCATTTTTCTTGGAAATAATACTCCTTAAATCTAAGTGAAACTCACTTTACAACATAAACTTTATATTTAAATATAATGTTCCAAGTCACAGAACTGATAAGCATAAAGGCAGTCAAAGTATCTTTTGCAAAAAAAAAGGTTGTGTATTGTGGAGGTATTTTCTCTAAATGAGGTAAGTTCAAACATACGGGCAGAGCAAACTACTTAAAACTATAGTCAACAACATCAAATTTTTAATTGGACTAGAAATTAAAGTTTGTTCAAGGTTCTTTTTCCAAAGTAATATTCTTTTATTGTTAAATTCTTGGCAAATAATATACTTCAATTTTAGGGGAGTCAGATCCCTCATAGTTTACTGATTAATTTTATTTCTTTCTTTATTTTTGAATAATATTTCTTTGAAATTTCTTCTTGCACCTTTTTTATATCTCATTCATTTGTCATTTGTTTATTTTTTTTATTATCATTATTACTTTTTGTATTATTATTATTATTTTTTTTTTTTATTCTTTATTTATTTTGCATATGACTTCCTTCCTTCCTCTCTCGCACTCTTTCATAAATAAAAGCTCATCGAGATACTCACTCTTTCTTCCTCCTCTTTTTTCACTCTCTTTCATTATACATACGCACATTCGTAATTATATATAATATATTATATTATTATATATATATATATATATATATATATATATATATATATATATATATATATATATATATATATATATATATATATATATATATATATATATATATATATATATATATATATATTCTTGTAAAGTTATTTATTTATTGAGTTGAAAGAATTTATAAATGAAGAAAGAGTAAAAGACTTTCAAGTTAAAAGAAAAAGGATTTTGTGGAAAGACTTTTATTTTTATCTTGATTAAAATCTTCTTGACTCGTTTTTCGCTTTTAAAAAAAATTTCAATTTCGTCAAACAAATTTTCGAAGTCAAATTTGAGAGAAACTTATTTTTCAGGTGTTTTCTCCAACGCAGAATGAGTTTCTCTCTATCGTTACACAATTCAAAACCTATGTAAAAGATATAATATATATATATATATATATATATATATATATATATATATATATATATATATATATATATATATATATATATATATATATATATATATATATATATATATATATATATATATATATATATATATATATATATATATATATATATATATATATATATATATATATATATATATATATATATATATATATATATATATATATATATATATATATATATATATATATATATATACATATATATATATATATATATATATATATATATATATATATATATATATATATATATATATATATATATATATATATATATATATATATATATATATATATATATATATATATATATATATATATATATATATATATATATATATATATATATATATATATATATATATATATATATATATATATATATATATATATATATATATATATATATATATATATATAATATATATATATATATATATGGGGAGGACGTAGCGCCGTCCGAAACGATGCAAAGTATCCCCCATTGGGCATAACCCACGGAGTGATAGGATGGGCAAGACCATTTCGTTTCACTCCGTTGCCCTTTGGTTCGTTCCTTTTCGAGTTTCACCTTCTCTGGGGATCTCTAGCGTACCTCCGCCCTACTCTGGAGTGTCTATGCTCCAACTACCTCTCCACCCCTATTCTTCACACGTTCCCACATTTTACAAGAGCTTACTCTTACATTACCTTTATAAAACAAATCAAAATGGCGAAACCTACAGCTACCTCGGAGATGCTGCGAGGGGCTGCATACAAAGAATGCCATTCATCCACCCCTCACCCCATGATCACTTGTGAGTTGGCGGCCTCCGATGATGGGGATGGTGCCACCATGACCCGGCGTCCGGCTTGCCCCGGTGCACGGTCTTCTTTTTTCATTAATTTCTGCAACATTCGCGGTCTTTTTACTAATTTCCCCTTTGTCGAACACCATCTCTCTTCTTCTAAACCTCATCTCTTGTTTCTAACCGAAACTCAGTTGCTTGAGTGTGCTGACAGCAAACCTTATTCTATTACCTCCTACTGTCTCTATCCTCAATTTTCAGCCAAAGGCGGTTGTTGCGCATATGTGCGCAATGATGTTATTTGCTCTCGTGTCTCTAATTTGGAGTCTCCTGAATTTTCTACCTTATGGCTTAAACTTTCTTGCAATTCTACTACTAAATTTATTTGTTCTGTTTATTTATCTCCTAACTCTACTGACTATCCAAAATTCTTCGACTATTTAAACTCCAAAATAGAGCACATTCTGTCTTCTTCTCCTTTCTCCGAAATCATCATTTTAGGTGATTTCAATGTTCACCACCGCCAATGGCTTTCATCTAGTTCTCATGATCCAGCTGGTGAACTCGCCTTCCAATTTTCTATCCAGAACAACCTTGAGCAGTTGGTGCAACTCCCTACCCGTATCCCTGACCGTCTTGGTGATGAACCCAACATACTTGATCTTTTCCTTACTTCTTATCCTTCTTCTTATACTGTTAAACTCTTTCCTTCTCTGGGTTCATCCGATCACCTTCTTATCTCCGTATCTTGTCCTGTCTCTTCAAGTCTTCCGCAAGAACGGCCCCCGCCTTCTGCGAGGAGACGTTTGTGGCATTTCGGTGCTGCTAACTGGTCTGACTTGCGGTTGTACTTCTCTGATTTCCCATGGAATGATTATTGCTTTCGTGGGAGGGGTCCCTCGGAGTGTGATGAGTGCATAACTGAGGTGATTCTCTCTGGCATGGAGGCGTACATTCCATATTCTTTCCCTTCTACTAAACCTAACAAACCTTGGTTTAACTCTACTTGTTCTCGTGCTATCCGCCGTAGGGATGCTGCCTTCAGAGATTACCGTCGTCTTCAAACTCCTGAAACTCATTCAATTTATATTTCATCCCGGAATCGTGCAAAATCTATTCTTCGAGATACCAAAAACTCTTTTCTCCGCCGCAAATGCAATAATCTTTCTGGCTCTTCTGTCAACTCTAACTTTGCTTCTTCCTCTTTCCCTCCTCTAGTCTCTTCTGATGGCACAACTGCCATTTTACCTTCTACTAAAGCTGAACTCTTCGCTCAAACTTTTGCTTCTAACTCTACCTTAGACGATTCCGGAGCTATTCCTCCTCCTTCAACCCCTCCAACTCATTTATGCCTAATATTGTAATTTCTTTTAAAGATGTCATTTCTGCTCTCTCTGAGCTTAACACAAAGAAAAGAAGGCTTATGGTCCTGATGGTATTCCTCCTGTGGTTCTCAAAACTTGTGCTTCCGAAGCTTGCACCCTGCCTTGGTAAACTATTTCGTCTTTGCCTTTCTACTTCGACCTTCCCTTCTTGCTGGAAACGTGCGCTCATTCAACCTGTGCCGAAGAAGGGGGACCCCTCTCAGCCCTCTAACTATCGTCCTATTTCTTTAACCTCCGTTCTTTCTAAAGTTTTCGAATCTATCCTTAACAGGAAGATTTGGAAACATCTCAATTCTTCCAATCTTATCTCTGATCGCCAGTATGGCTTTCGTAAAGAACGTTCTACTGGTGATCTTCTTTCCCTACTTTCTGACTCTTGGTCCTCCGCTCTTCGGGGTTTCGGTGAATCTTTTGCTGTGGCGCTAGACATATCGAAAGCTTTCGATAGAGTCTGGCACAAAGCTTTGATTTCCAAACTTCCCTCTTTCGGAATCTATCCTTCTCTCTAATTTCCTTTCCGGTCGTTCTATAGCAGCTGTTGTAGACGGCCACCGTTCTTCCTATAAATCTATAAATAGTGGTGTTCCTCAAGGATCTGTCCTATCCCCAACACTTTTTCTAATTTTCATTCAATGACCTTCTCTCTATTACTTCATCTCCTATACACTCCTATGCCGATGACTCCACCCTTCATTACTCCTTTCAATTTGAAAGACGCCCCTCCCAACAGCAGTTGATAGATTCAAGAAGGATGGCCTTGGAGCAACTGACCTCTGATCTTTCTCGTATTTCAAATTGGGGCAGAGAAAACATGGCCGTTTTCAATGCCTCAAAAACTCAATTCCTCCATCTTTCTACTCGACACAATCTTCCACACAACTTTGATATCTTCTTCGAAAACACTCAACTCAAACCTTCATCTGATCTCAATATTCTCGGTGTTTCCTTTTCTCGTGATCTTTCTTGGAAAGATCACATTATTTCTCTTTCTAAACAAGCTTCTAAGAGGTTGGGTGTTCTGAGGCGCCTTCTTGGTTTTTTTACGCCACCCCAGTTGCTTGCTCTGTATAGGGGTGTTGTTCGCCCCTGTATGGAGTACGCCTCTCACATCTGGGGTGGTTCCACACATACAGCTATTCTAGAAAAGGTGGAGTCTAGGGCTTTTCGTCTTCATCAACTCTCCTGCTCTTACTAAGTCTCTCCAATCTCTTTCTGCCCGTCGAATTGTTGCATCACTTTCTCTCTATACTATCGCTATTACAACGGACATTGCTCTTCTGAACTCTCACTTTGCATACCTTCCTCCATTGAGAAGGGCTCGTGCGATACGACTTTCTACACAGTCTCATCCTTTCTCTGTCCAACTCTCCGACCCCAGACTTAACCGCTATGCTCAATCTTACATGTACTCTACTGGTAAAGTCTGGAACACACTCCCTTCATCTGTTTTCCCAACTTCCTTTGACTTGCACACTTTTAAACGCCGTGTATCGGGTCACGTTGGCCATTAGTGATCTGGATCCGGAATGTTGCCCAACCTCTGGTGGAATTTGGTAGGCCGCCGGCCTTTGCCACCAGAGGAGACATATATATATATATATATATATATATATATATATATATATATATATATATATATATATATATATATATATATATATATATATATATATATATATATATATATATGCGATTAAAAAACATTTACCCATATTCGTGAATAGACAATCTTATACTCGCATTATTTACTTAATTTTTTTTGACACCTTTCCA
Organism: Armadillidium nasatum; assembly: GCA_009176605.1. Taxonomy (NCBI): domain Eukaryota; kingdom Metazoa; phylum Arthropoda; class Malacostraca; order Isopoda; family Armadillidiidae; genus Armadillidium; species Armadillidium nasatum. The sequence goes on along the minus strand of SEYY01002089.1, from coordinate 77,162 downwards.
ATACATGGAGAGCCTATAAATATAAACATATTTTTTTTGATTTATTTTTTTTCCTCTTCTCGAAACAAAGGGACATAAAAAAAAATATGATGCTCTAATTTTTAGCCATTAATTACTCCTAGCTTATGTAAAATTTTTATGAAAAACTTTTTTCCTCTCAGAATTTATAAAAGGCAAAATTTGAAACTAATTTTTTTGAGACGCCAATTTTTCTCAATAAATTTTAAGAGGAAAGAGGGAAATAAAAAAAAAAAAAAAAAAAAAAAAAAAAAAAACAAGGGAAAATTTAAAGTCTCAAATCTTTTCAATCAATCTTGCTAATGATTAAGAAAGCTATTAAAATTTTCATCAAATTCTTAATTTATCTTTTCTCAATCAAATAATGATTGTTTGCTCGTCGGATTTAGATTCCTTTTTAAGACTTACCAAGAGTCTTATTAATTGCATTTTTTCAGCCCTTAAATGTGTTTACATCTTACTTATATATATATATATATATATATATATATATATATATATATATATATATATATATATATATATATATATATATATATATATATATATATATATATATATATATATATATATATATATATATATATATATATATATATATATATATATATATATATATATATATATATATATATATATATATATATATATATATATATATATATATATATATATATATATATATATATATATATATATATATATATATATATATTCCGCTGTAACCCACGAGGAACCCAACAGAATGCCAAGTAACCCCAATAGTGTTTCCAAGCACCCTCTTATGGATTCTATTTGGTACCAAGTTGCCACAGTGATTCGAAGCAGAAGAGTTTGCAAACTCTTCATTTTACTATGCCATTTATTTGAGAGGGAGAGAGGTGGCATAACTCACTGGCAGATTCTTCTATTCATGGTTTTTAAATCCTGTCGTCAATGGTTTTTAAATCCTGGCGTAAGAAAAAATGAAAGAATAAGGGAGATGTGTAAATGGAAGAGGGGTTTAGTTAATAGAGCGGAGGAGGGTGTGCTAAAATGGTTTGTGTAGAATGAATGAGGACAGAATGGTGGACAAGGTACTTAGATCATAGGTGGATGGGGTAGGGGAGGGGAAGGCCGAAGTGGAGATGGATGGATGGAGTGAGAGAGATTTTGGGAGGAAGGAATTTGAGTTTAGAAGAGGGTAGAAGACTTGCGGAGGACAGAGTGAGATGGAGGGAGGTGGTGAAAGGGGTTTAAAGGTAAGAATGGGTATGTTTATTAGGGGATTGTGGAGGGCACCACCCCACGAAAGTGGAGAAAGGTGATAGTGAAATAAATAATTAAATAATATATAATATATATATATATATTATATATATATATATATATATATATATATATATATATATATATATATATATATATATATATATATATATATATATTATTAGGGATGGAGTGAAGTATCGGTATCGGTATCGGATCGGAGTATCGGCATATTTTCCAAGTATCGGTATCGGTATCGGTATCGGCAAGTATCGGCATCGGTATTTTGTATAGGTATCGGTATTGGTATCGGTATCGAGTAAAGTATCGGCATATTTTCAGGTATCGGTATCGGCTTCGGGGAATTTTTGGTATCGGTATCGGTATCGGTATCGGTAAAAATTTTGGCATCGCTCCATCCTATATAATACTATATATATATATATATATATATATATATATATATATATATATATATATATATATATATATATATATATATATATATATATATATATATATAATATATATATATATATATATATATATATATATATATATATATATATATATATATATATATATTATATATATATATATATATATATATATATATATATATATATATATATATATATATATATATATATATATATATATATATATATATATATATATATATATATATATATATATATATATATATATATATATATATATATATATATATATATATATATATATATATATATATATATATATATATATATATATATATATATATATATATATATATATATATATATATATATATATATATATATAATTAGTGCGAACAATGTTCAGTCAAATCCTGAGATAGAAATAAATATCACAAGAAAAGACGCATTACATATTAAAAAATAGTTCCGAAAATTTATTTTATTAATTTGAATATAATTCAGAAAAATCTAACTTAAAATTTGTTTCATTTTTAACAACGATTAATTATGGATTTCATATTATACTGAATACATAATTATGAGTTTGCTGGAATTAGAGGAGTGCAAGTGACCAAGTTGTAAAACGTTGTGGAGTTAGGGAGGGACATAATGGATAGATATATAGATAGATAGATAGATTGATAGATTGATAGATAGATAGATAGAGAGAGAGAGAGAGAGAGAGAGAGAGAGAGAGAGAGAGAGAGAGAGAGAGAGAGAGAGAGAGAGAGAGAGAGAGAGAAGGAGACGTGATTCAGCTGATGTCTGTTGAGCGTTGGTAGTTTAAATCAATATCAGAAAGTAACGGTTTTAATTGGTCATGCTAATCTTTTTATTTTAGGAAATCTATATATATATATATATATATATATATATATATATATATATATATATATATATATATATATATATATATATATATATATATATATATATATATATATATATATATATATATATATATATATATATATATATATTATTTTTACTAAATATTTTCGACACCAAAGGTTTGAGTGTTCATAATTTTGCTGGACAATACAAGCACACATTATTTAAAAAAAAATTTTTTGTAGCTTTAATGTTGCAACTACTTTTTCATTTTATTTTGTGCAAAAATTTGTTCTAATAATTTAAAATATAATTAATATTATTTCCAGACTATATAACGACATGAACCGACATATTTATTAGCATGAATTGCTTGATATATTCATAGGCATACATTATTTGACTCACACTCATTAAGTAGGTGGTCCTGGTTTGAATTTATAATAACATTTTACTTTTCTGAACAATATCCACTTTTACTCAATTAAATTGAAAAGTAATAGAAATAAGGTCATTAATTAATGAAAAGGAAAAAAAGAGCAAGTGATAGGACTGATCTTTGGAGAACACCATTCTTGATAGATATAAAGGAAGAATGATGGCCGTCTACAGCAGCAGCAGCACATATCGAGATCATTTGCTAATAGTCAATGTAACTGCAATCGAAAAAGTAATAAGGATAGACAAAAAATTGACAGCAAAAATCGTAAAATTATGAATGAATTTTCTAGGCAATCAAAAGAGTTCCGTACAGATTTAAGAATAAATATACGAAAATAACTTAATTTCTAGAATATCTGAACAGTGCCTAATGGAGAAACTCGAGTTAACAAAGTTCACAAAAGTTCTGCTTTAACCTATTATACGACGATATATTTAATGATATTCGCAAAGAATCTTTAAATGAAAACATAAAAAATACTCTGATGACTTGAGTGTCGACTTCCAAGAAGGCAATGGTCCACTGCATGGAACTAAAACCCATGTACCGCATACAGTGAATATTTCACCTCATATAAAAACTAATGAACAAAGTCTCAAAATTTGATTGAATTCGTTAAATAATATGTAGTACTACTTTGAATCAAGAGATAATTTTATTAAAGCCAGCATTGACCTCCAAACAATATGACCAATATTTTATACCAGCAGATGCATAAATTGTTAAGAGTTGTTGACTGCAATCACACAATGGGGACTATTATATTAAAGAAAATGAAAATGAAGATGAAACGTGGAAAAGGAACGAACCAAAGAGTAACGGAGTGAAAAGGTAATGGTCTAGCCCACCCTATCTCTCAGGGGGTTAAGCCTAGTGGGGGGGGGGTACTTTCATCTCTTCGGACAGCCATACGTCCTCCCCTATATATATATATATATATATATATATATATATATATATATATATATATATATATATATATATATATATATATATATATATATATATATATATATATATATATATATATATATATATATATATATATATATATTAGTTATGTATGTGACATTCACATCCGCATTTGCATTCGCATTCGCATAACATCAGCATTAAGTTTGAAATCCTCATCCGCAGTTTCTTGATCTTGCAATATCCGCATCCACAATTATTAAATGCCGGATTTTGCGGATGTATAAAATTTTGAAAGTTATTAATTTGTTGTCTAATGTTATTTTTTATGGATAGCATGAATAAGGAAATAATTATTTTTATATATATATATATATATATATATATATATATAATATATATATATATATATATATATATATATATATATATATATATATATATATATATATATATATATATATATATATAATATCCCTGTCCTCCTCTTATTCGCTCTGATGTGATAATTCTGTTTCTACACTCCAACTGAAAAGGCTAATAATCTCTTCGGTAACTGTTCTCCACTAATTCAACCCTGAACCAATACGGTAAATCCTTCCTACTTAGATGTCCCATGCCTTTACCTGTTAATATATTTGATCAAGTGCATTGGCTTCTGTAATATATGAACGTTAGGAAGAGAAGCCAGCCCGGATGGCATTCCTCCTCTAGTTTTAACAGAACAGTGCTTATGAGTTAGCTCCATTTCTCGTTCAGCCTTTCTCTCTATGGCTCAATACTAGTACTTTAGCTCAGTGTTGGAAGAGCTCATTAGTCCATCTTATTTCGAAGGTAGCAGCTCTGATCCTTCTAATATCGCCCTATAGCTCTCACTTACATTTTGTCTAAGATCTTTTAATCCCTTCTCAACTCTAATTTCTTAGATAATCTAGAATCCCATTACCTTCTTTCGGACCTTCGCTCTTTCATGTTGATGAAAAAATATTTAGATCGGAAAGGTTTGTCCGCCTGTCTTTATTTAGAAGTTAAAAATGAAAATAATAATTTTTAATGATAGAAAGAAAGCATATAAAACTTTTTTGAGCTTCTTTTTTTATTTTAATAAATATATATATATATATATATATATATATATATATATATATATATATATATATATATATATATATATATATATATATATATATATATATATATATATATTATAGATAGATAGATAGATAGATAGATAGATAGATAGATAGATAGATAGATAGATAGATAGATAGATAGATAGATAGATAGCGTCCTTTATGATTTTTACGCTTTGAAAATAACGTATCATCTATTTGAAAAGTGAAAAAATGTCCTCCAATTGGCTCAGAAGTTGACACTGAATTGGCACAAACCTAGTTTATTTAAATCGTGAGCTAACAACCTAACATAACCTAACCTAACATAACCTAACCTAACCTAACCTAACGTAACCTAACCTAACCTAATCAAAAAAATAATTTATTATCAATAGCAATTTTGTATTTCTGAAAACATCTCACTGTATCAGTTTCATTTAAAATATTTTTATGAAACCAACAGAAATTATATTCACAATTCATTTTCAACGATCCACATCTTTAACATTAAATCGAGAATTTGAGTGAAATAAATTAATTTTAAATTTTCTTTTGCAAAAATTACTTGCGGTGAAGCGCAAAAATTGTAAAAAAAAGACGTATTTTTAAATTTATAATAAAATTACAATCAACTACCAATCTTTCCGATCTAAATATTTTTTCATCAACATAAAAGAACTAAGCACCCTTCTTTCTGATCATCAGTATGACTTGCGACGTTCTAAGCTTACTGGTGATATACTTTCCTATCTCACAGATTTATGGTCTTCTACCCTTAGGGACCATGGGGAGACTTATGTGGTGGTGCTTGACATCTACGGCATTTAACCACGTGTGGCATGCATCACTGCTTTATAAGTTCCCCTCCTTTGTGTTTCCTCCTTCTCTTTGCTTACTAATATCAAACATTTTCCCTAATCATTCTATTTCGACTATTGTTGATAGGGCTACTTCTTCTTCATTTCCTGTCAATAGTGGTTTTCCTCAGAGTTCTGACTTGTCTCCTACTCTATTCTTATTTTTCATTAATGTACTTCTCAGCTGCTCATCTAACCCTATCCGTTCATATGCTGATAACTTGACCCTCCATTTTTCTACTCATCTCAAATCTGCTCCCTCTTTTGCATCTAGAGTTGCCTTTTGTCTTATTCTTTCTGGTTCAATTCTTTCTGCTCTGAATAGAATTTCTCATCGGGGCCGTCTGAACCTTGTGAAATTCAACTCTTTAAAAACTCAACTTCTAGAAATCTCCCTCTCAAAGACACCTCATAACTTTCCTATTTCTTTCGATGTTTCTCACGTCTCTCCTATTGATAGTACAAATATCTTTGTCTTTAACATAGCCAAAAAAAATGTCTTTGAAACTTCACATCACAATGGTTGCAATGAATGCCTCAAAGAAGCTAGGATTTCTGTTTAGGCGGCGAGAATTTTTTACTTCTTTGCAGTTACTCCAATTATACAAGTGCCTCATCCGCCTTTGTATGGAGTACTGCTCTCATAGCAACGCCATATTCCCTCAAATCACTCAACAACATGCAATAAATTGGAATAATAATTCAAGTACCCTCAATCGGCTTTATAATATATTTAAAAAACTTTAATTTTTCTACTGTTTTTTTTTTGTTTTTTTTTGAAATTGATAACATACTTAGTAATTTTATAAAATCCGTTTTCAAAAAAAAATTTCATCATACGCCAGTCACCTTTTGCTAGTTTATTTTTACCCTAGTTTGAAAACCCGCCTTTTATCGTACTTTCCGCGAGTTAAATTGTCTCCACTTTCCTATTTCTTCTCATTAGTGCGTCTGATGTGGGAATAATAAATTTAGTTCCGAAATGTTAGTTTTCCTTTTTAATCTCCACCTTTGTTTTGATCTTTTTTATTCTTCTTTGTTAACTCGATTTCATTTCTTACTTTTTTAATTTATTGGTTTTAAAAATTGACATAAAAATAGAACACGAGTGGTGTTAGTGTTCTTTAAATTATAATATTATATAATATATATATATATATATATATATATATATATATATATATATATATATATATATATATATATATATATATATATATATATATATATATATATATATATATATATATATATATA
>SEYY01002089.1:57500-67500 GCA_009176605.1 Armadillidium nasatum | reverse complement strand
TGAAGGAATGAGAGAGGCCAATTCCCTCGAGCACCATCCATTGTAGTACCTATAGAAAAGGGATAGTGCGCCAACGTTACGTCGCAGAGATAGTGGGTCAAGAGAGTTAGAAAGTAAGGGACAGTTTATTGATCTCTTAGCTTTAGACTCAACCTTATCCAGAAGAGAGAAGGAGCCGGAGCCCCCCCAAATGTGATAACAGTACTCCATACAAGGGCGAATAAGACCCTTATATATTTCGAGTAACTGTTCAGAAGAAAAAAATTCTCGAAACCTGAACAGAATTCGCAGCTTTTTAGAGGCCGCTTTAGCAACCATTGTGATATGTGGTTTCCAAGACATTTTATTGTTTATGTTAAGACCAAGAATGTTAATGTTATTTACAGGTGAGACGGGAGAGCCATCGAAGAAGATAGGAAAGTTAGGAGGTGTTTTTGATAGAGATGTGAAGAAGTTGAGTTTTTAAAGAGTTGAATTTCACAAGATTGCTATGTCCCCATGTCCCATCCAGATCGGCAAGAATAGAATCGGAAAGTTGAAGACTAGAGGCAAAAGAGGGGGCAGATTTGAAATGAGTAGAAGAATGTAGAGTTGAGTCATCAGCATAAGAGTGAACAGAGTTAGAAGTGCAGTTAAGAAGATCGTTAATGAAAAGTAAGAATAAGGTTGGAGATAAAACAGAGCCCTGAGGAACACCACAGTTGACAGAAAAAGAGGAAGTGGTTGCTCCATCTACAAGTGCCGAAATAGAACGATCTGAGAGAAAACTAGACAAAAGTAAGCAAAGGGAAGGAGGAAATCCAAAGGAATGGAGCTTGGAGAGTAGCGACGCATGCCATACCCGGTCAAAAGCCTTGGAAATGTCAAGCACCACCACACAAGACTCTCCGAAGTCCATAAGGGCAGAAGACAATAGATCAGTAAGATAGGAAAGTATGTCACCAGTTGACATCGAGGGTCGAAAGCCATACTGGTGATCAGAGAGAAGAGAATGAGAGTCCAAATGATACAGGAAATGAGAGTTAAGGAGAGTTTCAAAAATTTTAGACAGAACAAAAGTGAGAGCTATAGGTCGATAGTTAGAAGGATCAGAGCGGCTACCCTTTTTTCGGGATCGGTTGAACAAATGCACGCTTCCAGCAATGAGGAAAAGTATTAGTATTAAGGCATAGAGAGTAGAGTTGAACGAGGACAGGCGCTAACTCGGAAGCACACTCCCTCAGAACACGAGGGGGAATGCCATCCGGGACACTAGCCTTCCTGACGTTCATAGATTTCAGGATCCCATGCACCTGATCATGTGTAATTACAGGCAAGGATATGGGACACCTGAGAGGAGAAGGAGTAGGAGGAGGGATGCCAGAATCGAGCAGGGTGGAATTAGATGTGAAAAGGAGGCCGAAGAGATTAGCCTTTTCAGAGGGAGTATTTGCAATAGATACATCAGAGCGAATAAGAGGAGGAAAGGCAGATTTACAGAAGCTATATAATTAGAACTTAACTTGATACTGGATCTAGTAAAACAAAAGTTGCAGTAAGCTAAAAATTTTTCCAACGTACTAAAACTAATTCTAAAAAAACACTTTATTGTCTCTTATCTTTCAATACGCAGATAAATAATTCATTTCTAAAGTAGGGAAGATCTAAAAAGTATTTTCTAAGTTATGTATCAGCACAAATGTGGCTCAACGAAAATGGTCGAAACTTTGAAAAATTTCTTGAGAATACATCTAAATTTTATACTTAATTAAATCTCTCTCTCTCTCTCTCTCTCTCTCTCTCTCTCTCTCTCTCTCTCTCTCTCTCTATCTATATATATATATATATATATATATATATATATATATATATATATATATATATATATATATATATATATATATATATATTTTTTTATATATCTCCTCTGGTATGCAAAGGCCAGAGTCCTACCAAATTCCGCCGGAGTTGGGAAGGATCTATAATCATGGTCGATGGAGGCCGACGTGTTTAGATACACGGCGTTTGAAAGTATGCAAGTCAAAGGAAGTTGGGAAAACAGATGCAAAGAGTGTGTTCCAGACTTTACCAGTAGAGTATATGTAAGATTGAGCATAGCGGTTAAGTCTGGGGTCGGAGAGTTGGACAGAGAAAGGATGAGACTGTGTAGAAAGGCGTGTTGAACGAGCTGTTCTCAATGGAGGAGGTATGCGACGAGAGAGTTCAGAAGAGCAGTGTCCATTGTAATAGCGATAGTAAGAGAGTGACGCAACAATTCGACGGGCAGAAAGAGATTGAAGAGAGTTAGTAAGAGCAGGAGAGTTGATGAGACGAAATGCCCTAGACTCCACCTTCTCTAGGAGAGCCGTGTGTGTGGAACCACCCCAGATGTGCGAAGCGTACTCCATAAAGGGGCGAACAACACCCCTATACAGAGCAAGCAACTGGGGTGGCGTGAAGTAATTCTGAAGGCGCCTCAGAACACCCAACCTCTTAGAAGCTTGTTTAGAAAGAGAAGTAATGTGATCTTTCCAAGAAAGATCACGAGAAAAAGAAACACCAAGAATATTAAGAGCAGATGAAGGCTTGAGTTGTGTGTTTTCGAAGAAGATATCATAGTTGTGTGGAAGATTGTGTCGAGTGGAGAGATGAAGAAATTGAGTTTTTGAGGCATTGAAAACAACCATGTTTTCTCTGCCCCAATTTGAAATAAGGGAAAGATCAGAGGTTAGTTTCTCCAAGGCTACCCTTCTCGAGTCTATCAACTGCAGATGGGTAGGACGTTTTTGAAACTGGAAGGAATAATGAAGGGTAGAGTCATCAGCATAGGAGTGGATAGGAGATGAGGTAATAGAGAGAAGATCATTAATGAAAAGTGGAAAAAGTGTTGGGGATAGGACAGAACCTTGAGGAACACCACTAATAATAGATTTAAAGGAAGAACGGTGGCCGTCTACAACAGCAGCTATAGAACGACCGGAAAGGAAATTAGAGAGAAGATCACAGAGAGAAGGATAGATATCGAAAGAGGGAAGTTTAGAAATCAAAGCTTTGTGCCAGACTCTATCGAAGGCTTTCGATATGTCCAGCGCGACAGCAAAAGATTCACCGAAATGCCGAAGAGCGGAGGACCAAGAGTCAGAGAGAAGGGAAAGAAGATCACCAGTAGAGCGTTTCTTACGAAAGCCATACTGGCGATCTGAGATAAGATTAGAAGAATTGAGATGTTTCCAAATCTTCTTGTTAAGGATAGATTCGAAAACTTTAGAGAGAACGGAGGTCAAAGAAATAGGACGGTAGTTGGAGGGTTGAGAGGGTCCCCCTTCTTCGGCACAGGTTGAATGAGCGCACGTTTCCAGCAAGAAGGGAAGGTTGAAGTAGAAAGACAAAGACGAAAAAGTTTACCGAGGCAGGGTGCAAGCTCGGAAGCACAAGTTTTGAGAACCACAGGAGGAATACCATCAGGACCGTACGCCTTCTTAGTATTAAGCTCAGAGAGACCAAAATGACATCTTTAGAAGAAATTCTAATTTTAGGCATAATTGAGTTAGAGGGGGTTGAAGGAGGAGGAATAGCTCCGGAATCGTCTAAGGTAGAGTTAGAAGCAAAAGTTTGAGCGAAGAGTTCAGCTTTAGAAGAAGGTAAAACAGCAGTTGTGCCGTCGGAAGATATTAAAGGAGGGAAAGAGGAAGAAGCAAAGTTAGAGTTGACATTTTTTGCAAAATGCCAGAAAGAACGTGAAGAAGAGGAACCAGAAAGATTATTGCATTTTCTACCGAGAAAGGAGTTTTTAGTGTTACGAAGGATAGATTTTGCACGATTCCGGGATGAAATATAAGTAGCGTGAGTTTCTGTAGTTTGAAGACGACGGTAATCCCTGAAGGCAGCATCCCTGCGGTGGATAGCGCGAGAACAAGCAGAGTTAAACCAAGGTTTGTTAGGTTTAGTAGAAGGAAAAGAATATGGAATGAACGCCTCTATGCCTGAGAGAATCACCTCGGTAATGCGTTCTGCACACTCCGAGGGACCCCTCCCACGGAAGTAATAATCATTCCACGGGAAATCGAAAAAATACGACCGCAAGTCCGACCAGCTTGCGGCACCGAAATGCCACAAACGTTTCCTTTCAAAAGAAGGGGGTCTTTCCTGCGGAAGACTTGAAGAGATAGAAGAAGATACAGAAATAAAAAGGTGATCTGAGGAACCCAGAGGAGGAAAGAGCTTAACAGCATAAGGAGAAGGATTAGAAGTTAGGAAAAGGTCTAGAATGTTGGGTTCATCTCCAAGACGATCAGGGATACGAGTAGGGAGTTGCACCAACTGCTCAAGGTCGTTTTGGATAGCGAAATGGAAGGCACGTTCACCAGCTGTATCATGAAAACTAGATGAAAGCCATTGGCGGTGGTGAACATTGAAATCACCTAATATGATGATTTCAGAGAAAGGAGAAGAAGATAGAATGTGCTCTATTTTGGAGTTTGAATAGTCGAAGAATTTAGGATAGTCAGTGTAATTATTAGATAAATAAACAGAAAATAATATATATATATATATATATATATATATATATATATATATATATATATATATATATATATATATATATATATATATATATTATATATATATTTTTACAAAACGCCACCACTCACGGGCAGAGCCCTTTTCAAGGAGGGGGCACACACACAAGGACAAACTCACACAAGCACACACACACCTAACGCACAGCCCTCAGGTGGGCGCAGACGGAAGACTTGAAGAGTGGAAGATTAAATACAGTTGGAAAAATAGAAGATGGTAGAGAATTCCACAGAATAGAGGTGGCTGGAAAGAAGGAGGTACCACAACGGGCTAGCCTGGGATTCCCTACGTCCACACAAAATTGGTGCGAAAGCAGGGCACCCCTTCGTGCAACGAGGACGACGCAACGGTGGAGGAATGCGAGAGGCCAATTCCCTCGAGCACCTGCCATTGTAGTACCTGTAGAAAAGAGATAGGGCGCCAACGTCACGTCGCAGAGACAGAGGGTCAAGAGAGTTTGAAAGTAGGGGACAGTTTATTAATCTCATAGCTTTTGACTCAACCCTATCCAGAAGAGAGGAGGAGCCAGAGCCCCCCCAAATGTGAGAACAGTACTCCATACAAGGGCGAATAAGACCCTTATATATTTGGAGTAACTGCTCAGAAGAAAAAAACTCTCGCAACCTGAACAGAACTCCCAGCTTCTTAGAGGCAGCTTTAGCAACCATTGTGATATGTGGTTTCCAAGACAGTTTGTTGTTTATGTTTAGACCAAGAATGTTAATGTTATTTACAGGTGAGACGGGAGAGCCATCGAAGAGGATAGGAAAGTTAGGAGGTGTTTTTGAGAGGGAGATGTGAAGAAGTTGAGTTTTTAAAGAGTTGAATTTCACAAGGTTGCTATGTCCCCACCGGGAAATTCCATCCAGATCGGCAAGAATAGAATCGGAAAGTTGAAGACGAGAAGCAAGTCTAGAAGCAAAAGAGGGAGCAGATTTGAAATGAGTAGAAGAATGTAGAGTTGAATCATCAGCATAAGAGTGAACAGAGTTAGAAGTGCAGTGGAGAAGATCGTTAATGAAAAGTAAGAATAAGGTTGGAGATAAAACAGAACCCTGAGGAACACCACAGTTGACAGAAAAGGAGGAAGAGGTCGCTCCATCTACAACTGCCGAAATGGAACGATCTGAGAGAAAACTAGACAAGAGTAAGCAAAGAGAAGGAGGAAACCCAAAGGAAGGGAGCTTAGAGAGTAGTGACGCATGCCATACCCGGTCGAAAGCCTTGGATATGTCAAGCGCCACCACACAAGACTCCCCGAAGTCCCTAAGGGCAGAAGACCATAGATCAGTAAGATAGGAAAGTATGTCACCAGTTGACCTCGAGCGACGAAAGCCATACTGGTGATCAGAGAGAAGAGAATGAGACTCCAAATGATCCAGGAAATGAGAGTTGAGGAGAGTTTCAAAAATTTTAGATAGAACACAAGTGAGAGCTATAGGTCGATAGTTAGAAGGGTCAGAACGGCTACCTTTTTTCGGGATCGGCTGAACCAACGCACGCTTCCAGCATAGAGGAAAAGTATTAGTATTAATATATATATATATATATATATATATAATATATATATATATATATATATATATATATATATATATATATATATATATATATATATATATATATATATATATATATTCGTACTTAAAAATTTGACTATTCAAACGGTTGACCTTTTAGGATTTCTCTGAATGTAATTTGGTTTGTTCTGTTTTAGAGAAATAAAATAAAATTTTTGTCTGATTGGATTTGAAAAGCATTCAAGTTTGTACAAGGCTTTGGCATGAAATACTTTTTAGAAGTTTATTTTTATAATAGCAGAGAAAAAGTACGGAAGCATTTTATTCTTAATAAAATGCTTTACCTAACCTATCCTATACTAGTAGTGAAGAAATACATTCGAAAATAAATATATTGGTGTCTTATATAAGCCTGAGGTATAAAAATTTATCCTGAAAGTGGTATGAGTATGACATTTTAAAAGGAGACAAACGTGTGGATATATATATATATATATATATATATATATATATATATATATATATATATATATATATATAATATATATATATATATATATATATATATATATATATATATATATATATATATATATATATATATATATATATATATATATATATATATATATATATATATATATATATATATATATATATATATATATATATATATATATATATATATATGGGAAATTAAAGAAGAAGGAAAGCAGAAACGACAGAGGTGAAATATTCTATTGAGAAAAAAGATGAAAAGCTTTTAACAGTTTTTAAAAGATCTCCAAAATGAAAACGAAAAATCTTAATGAAATGAAATTAGTTTTATTTATAACACAGTTTCGTTTCCTTCCTAATATAATTTTTTTCCAATTTCGTTTTTCAGACGTGCAAAAACGGGGAAAAAAATAAGATCAAAAGAAATGCTGAAATTTAGTAAGAAAAGTGTGATTATTCAGTGCGAAAAAGAATTAGGTGTTCTTTCGTGTATACACTCTTTTGAGAAGTATTCTGAATAGAATAATTTACGCACACGTGCACACATACAAATGAACACACACAGACACACATATATATATATATATATATATATATATATATATATATATATATATATATATATATATATATATATATATATATATATATATATATATATATATATATATATATATATATATATATATATATATATATATATATATATATATATATATATATATATATATATATATATATATATATATATATATATATATATATATATATATATATATATATAGTTAACACGAAAACTAGTAAGTTCATAAAGAGAGTGTTCGTTGTAATAGCAATAATAAAGCAACATTTCGGCATTAGAAAGATTGTATAGTAAAGGAGTCCTAAAGAGTTAGAATGTCCTAGACTCCACAATTTTAGGAAAGTTCTGTGAGCGGAATTTTCATTTCAAACATACTCCATAGAAGAACAAGCCTCGTTAGAATTAAGAAGTTCGAAGGTGTCTCGGAACACACAAACTCGAGATAAACCATGTGATTCTCCCAGAAAGATTACGAGAAAACAAAAAGAAAGATTATTTACTACAGAAGTAGATTTGAGTTGTGAATTTTCGAAGGTGTTTTCGTTGTATAGAATATTGTGTCAGGTATATAAATGAATAAGTTTTTGAAGAACTGAAAACATCATTTTTTCTGCTACAGGAAGAAACGAGAAAAATTAAAGATCTGTTGCTCCAAAACCATTCTCCTATTTAGCTTAGCTATTTATAATTCTGCAGATCTTTCAAAAGGAAGAGTGGAACGTCTGATAAGAAAAGGAAGGTGATGAAAGGAATGGAATGAAATATCATTAATAAAATGTAGAAGAGTTAAGGAAAAAGATCCCTGAAGAACATGAACATTGTCATTATTGATTATTTTGAAATAAAAGATTTTGTTGTTTACATAAGCTGCTATAGAATGATCCGAAAGATAATGAAAGAATGCTATTATGAGAAAGATTCGTTCCGAAAGAGTGAAGTCTGAAAATCAAAGCTTGGTATTCCACTCTATCTAAAGACTTCTATTAGTACTATCGTGGACAGAAATAATGTACCATTACTTGGCTCAATCATTTTTTTAAACTAACATGGGTCTAATTTTAAGATTAAATTTTCAGCCAATTGTCTTTCAACAAGATAATTTAGGTACGCTCACTGACACAGTGTGTAACTGTAACAGTATTTAAGGTACGTATAATGTTTGGAAACGATGTAGTTACACACACAAACATATATATATATATATATATATATATATATATATATATATATATATATATATATATATAATATATATATATATATATATATATATATATATATATAAGGGTGGTTAAATTGTATGGGCCGATGTTGAATGTGAACCACACCTAAACGTCAAGTTTTTTACTGCATTTCATTTGACTTTTTCAATTTCAGACTTACTCAATTTGAACCATGGAAAGATACACAATGGAGCAACGTGTTAAAGTTATTCAGGCTTATTATGAAAATGGGCGTTCAAATCAAAATGCATATCGTGCACTTCGTGATTTTTTGGTCAATTTAATCGTCCAAATGTGCGTACAATCGGAAAAATCGTGAAAAAATTTGAGCAAACCGGGTCTGTAGGAGATTTGAAAAGACCAGTGCATGCTACAGCTCGTACTGCAGAAAATATTGCTGCTGTTCGCGATAGTGTGGCTGAGGAGCCATCCACTTCAACTCGTCGTCGTGCCCAACAATTGCACCTCTCACGCTCGTCGTTGATGAACATTATGCATAAAGACTTGCATTTAAACGCTTACAAGGTGCAATTGACTCAAGAACTAAAGCTCTTGACCATACAAAACGTCGTCAATGGTCAGAATGGTGGCAAGAAATGGCAACAGTGGATGATCAATTTTCGAGGAAAATCATCTTAAGTGATGAGGCACATTTTCACCTCAGTGGATTCGTCAATAAGCAGAATTGCCGCATTTGGGCGAATGCTAATCCAAGAGTGATTGTCGAAAAAACAATGCACCCACAAAGAGTGACTGTTTGGTGTGGTTTATGGGCTGGCGGCATCATCGGGCCGTATTTTTTCCAAAATGAGGCCGGTCAGGCAGTTACTGTGAATGGTGTTCGCTATCGTGAGATGATAACGAACTTTTTATGGCACGAATTGGAAGGTATGGATGTGGACGATATGTGGTTTCAACAGGACGGTGCCACTTGCCACACAGCTAACGAAACAATGGCTATTTTGCGCGACAAATTCAATGTCCGTGTTATCTCACGTGGTGGCGATGTCAATTGGCCGCCAAGATCATGTGATTTGACACCGTTGGACTTCTTTCTTTGGGGTTATTTGAAAGAAAAGGTGTACGTCGATAAGCCAGCAACAATTCAAGAGCTAAAGGATGAGATAATTCGGCACATTAACGGCATAGAACCCCAATTATGCCTCAGCGTCATCGAAAATGGACCATCGGATGGAGGTGTGCCGCCGAGGTCGCGGCGGCCATTTGGCCGATATTTTTGTTCCATACATAATTGAACCATACCATATTATCATAATAAAAAGAAATGACAATAAATTCCTAAGTAATTTGTGTTTTTATTCAAAATCAACATCGGCCCTTAAAAATTTAACCACCCTTATTATATATATATATATATATATATATATATATATATATATATATATATATATATATATATATATATATATATATAATAATATATATAATATATTAATATATGTAATAACATCGTTTCCAAATATTATACTTACCAAAAATACTGTTACAGTTACACACTGTGTCAGTAGGTGTAGCTAAAGTATCTTGTTGAAACAAGATTGGCTGAAAATTTAATCTTAAAATTAGACCCATGTTAGTTTGGAAAATGATCGACC
>SEYY01002089.1:10000-52500 GCA_009176605.1 Armadillidium nasatum | reverse complement strand
CTCACAGTCTAAAAAACAAAAAAAAATATTGTCAACTTTATAAATCTGTCCCATCCCATCAAGGAAGATACCATCAAATTAACCTTTTTTTCAAGGTCATCAGTGATATCCAAATAAACCGATGTACGGTAAAGATCTTACCCTAAAAAAATTTTTTTTAGCAGCTAAATATAATTAAAATAATTTTCTCCCAGCTTGTACCTTCTCTAAAAAAATTTTTTCTTAACTAGAGTTTTAAATAAATAACATTGCTAACCGAGAAACTTGTACTGACATGGTAATTCTCATTTAATATATAATCAAAATAATCTCTCACAACTGACTAGAAAAATAATAAGTAAGAGACAAATTGTCCAGTAAGCATTGGGAAAGGTATATAACAAAGGTGTATATTTTTAAACAAACATGCAAGCTTAAAAGTACTTGCAAATTTTATTATTTTTGAACCCATATGGATCCATATTTTCTCGAAGAAACAGAAATTGATGAGGAAATAAATCAGAAATATATATACGTTCTTGTATTAATTCACAATGTTTTCCGAGAAAATTTTGAAAACTGATGGTGTTAGAACCTGAAACTATTTGCTAAATTGTTCATGGTAGCAAGCAGAATAGAAAATTGTTCATGGTAGCAAGCAGAATAGAAAATTGTTCATGGTAGCAAACAGCATAGGAAATTTAATAGTTAAAATTTACCTTAGAGAAAAGGATAATTGTTCCTCTGCACTCTTTACAAGGGTATTCAATATTTCGTTTCGCTATTCAAACTCTGTTTTGTTAAACTTTGTTCTTCAAATCCAGCTATTAGTCTTTAAGTATTTGAGTAGCTAAGTTTTTTAATCGTAGTATTTACTATAAAGTTCAGACTATGTCGCCTCTTCTTCTGGCAACTAAAAACTAACCCGGCGAGGACGTTACCAGAAGGGGGGAAGCGACAATTCCTCCTTCAATATAGTAAACTATTACCACAATTAACCACGAACTTGCTAATTCACTATATTGAAGAATCAAATTAAAACGTGTTTAGTATAAGTGTGAGATGGAAAAGGGAGGTCAATGAATGACGAGAAGCGTCTACCTCCAATGTGATGTAACTATAATAAAAAAAATATATAATATAAATATAAAATAAATATAATAAAAGTCATGAAGAAGATAGAACCTAACTTTAATATGTTCGTGATAAAGAAGAATTATTTATAGTGATTAAAAGAAAGTGTATTGCCTTTAACAACTAGCATGAAGTTTAAAAAAAATGTGTTAGTACTAGGACAAACAACGTCTTGTTGTTTTTGAAATTTCCTCCAATCAGCGGTATGTGGCAACACAATCTTTAATATCACGTTTAAAGAAATTTTAACAATAAATTTTGTTATAATATAAAAACAAATCAATTTTGACCAGTCACAATTGAGAGTTTTATGGTGAGCCGATTATATCTCTAAATACTGATACTGATTAAAAATATATCCGACTATACTTAAAATAATTATTGACTTTAGATAATAATTGACCTACAAAGTTAGATGATTTTAGAAAAATAGATTTTCTCTAAAAATTATTGGATGATACCAGGAGAAATAAATTTATCTGGAAATTTAAGAAAACTTCTAGAAAAATAAATTTAACTAGAAAATATTAGATGACTTCTAGAAAAATAAATTTTATCTAGAAAATATTAGAAGAATCTAAAAAATGCAAATTTATCTAGAAAATATTAGAGGAATCTAGAAAATACAAAATTATCTAGAAAATACAAATTTATCTAGAAAATATTAGATCTAAATTATAATAAGTATATATATATATATATATATATATATATATATATATATATATATATATATATATATATATATATATATATATATATATATATATATATATATATATATATATATATATATATATATATATATATATGTTAACACAGGAATACTCAAGTTTAATCCTGGTAGAAGCTATTCGTCTTCGTTCAAATTCATCAACGAAAAGATGAGTCACTTTTTTGATGTAAGCCAAAATGAAGTAAAAATTGTTAATATAATTATTATCCAATAAATGATGAATTCTTAATTAAATGATTAGTAACACAGGCCTGCATTTGAAAACAAAAATTCTGTTCCTGGGGTATTCTTAAGTGATTCCTAACGAAATTGTCCTCCTAAATTGAAATATGACATTCATTTTGCTCAATCAGGTCTGGTTTTTGAGATACAGTGCACTACTTCTTTTAGAAATGGGTAATTTAAAAAAAAACTCGCTATTTATATCAAAGTTATTTAATAAATTACAATTACTTGTAAACTAGGAAAAAAATAAATACCAACTCAATTCGACTTTCCTTTAATTAAATTTAAACTTACACACTACTTATGAGCCTACCCAAGAGTGCCAAGAAACTATTTTCCAAGAAACGAAGTCCTTGATGATTTCCGTTTGTGAACCGATTTTGGTTCGTCGCGTTTAAGACACCAGCAATAGTCAGCTAACATGTTGATGTCCCAGCGTCCTTGATATCTTGTTTCCATCGTCTTTATGTCTTGGTGAAATCTTTCACCTTGTTCCTCGCTATAATCTCCACAGTTTGCCGGAAAATAGTCAAGATGTGAATGGAGAAAATGCATTTTTATCGACATGCGAGCTCCCATTTTCTCGAAGCTTTTCATAAGCTCATTTACATGTGAGATATATTCTGAGCTTCTTTTATTTCCCAGAAAACCATCGATAACTTTACTAAACGATCGCTATGCATCTTGTTCACTGGCTTCCATATTGGTGTAAAAATGCTTGTCCTTTAACAGAGTTCTAATTTGGGGACCGTCAAATATGCCTGCATGGAGCTTTGCATCACTGATCTGTGGGAATTTTTGCAGTAGATACTTAAAAGCTTGGCCTTCTTTATTCAGTGCCTTGACAAAGTTCTTCATCAGGCCAAGCTTTATATGAAGAGGAGGCAGTAAAACATTTTCGGGTGGGACTAGAGGTGGAGCTACTACGTTGTGGCAGCCAATTTGGAATGTCTCTCGAGCTGGCCAGTTTTTTTGCTTATAGTGAAGACTATCAGCCCGGCTATCCCATAGGCACATGAAGCAAGGATATTTTGTGTAGCCTCCTTGCATCCCAAGAAGAAGGCACATGACCTGAAAGAAAGGATTAATTCTTATATACATTAAATGTAGTAAATTAAAATTGAAAATTGTCTTTATGCTTGCATATTGATGTACATGGTTTCTAAGAACTTATATTTTTTTCATAGGCAATTTTCACTAAGTTTATTGGGGGTAGGGAGAAGCTAATATGTGTATCATATCCTTCTGTCATTGGTATTTAGAAACAAAAATTCCTTGCAGTATTTGACAATTTCAATAAAGTGTGCAACATGCCGACAGACTGTAGCAAGATCAATATTATTGAATTTCTGAAACTTAACCATGGATGGCATATTTTTTTTAAAATGAAGATTTATAATGACAAGAAGAAACTGGAAAATATATATATATATCTTACCTTGAGATCACCACATATTAACCAGTTGTGGTTAGAGTACTTGATTGTATTAATCAATACTTCCATATTTTGGTAGCTTTCTGTTAACTGAACTGAATGGGCAATAGGTACGGATGCCATGTTATTGCCAATATTTAAGAGTACTGCTTTCAAGCTTCTGCTAGAAGAATCAATGAAGAGCCTCCATTCACTTGGTTGGTAAGGAACGCCAAGTGCCTCAATTAAACCTTTTACATCATTGCAATACACCAAAGAGCTGCAAGAATCAACTGCAAAGAACTTTCGAAACTCTTCGTCTCTATTTCTGAACCAAAAGTATGTAGTTTCTTGAGAGAGGAGGTTGCTCTCACTAAGACGGGATGCAAGAAGTTGTGCGTTCTCTTTAGAAAGACCAAGATCTCTAGTCAAGTCATTTAATTGACCTTGAGTGAGTGGTCTTGGCGAAGATATTGTAGACGTAGGCTGATATGTCACTGAAGTGTCAGTGTCATCTACTTCTATATCTTCTATATTGTCTTGTAGCTCAGTATTTGCAGGTGGAGAAGGAACTGGAACTCCTGGACTATGTGGTTGTGGTTTAATGGCAGAAGGAACATCAGAATAGACTAGTGTGCTTGTTCTTCTTATTGACACCTGAAAAAAAAATTCGCATACTTAATTTACATAATTTAAATTCACTCGACCCTAGTTTCCACACTTTTATACACAATTTTCATACAAGGAAAATTTACACTTTTTAAATACAATAATTATATAATTTATATACAATTTAACCACAATTTTCATATCAGAATAATACACTATTTTTATACACAATTACAATTTCAATAGGCTACCAAAAGATATTTATGGGAAGGATCCAATGTTGAAAACAAAAAAATTTTTCATCCGATTCTCCTGAAAATTTCAGTACATATAGCTTTTTTCCCGACGAAAAAACTCCATTCCTAACGTTTTTACGACCGATTTAAAGTTTAGTAGAAATTTTTCAAATTTAAGGTAAGTTTAAATCTACCGTGAGGACGCAAAAAATATTATTTTGGTCTGAAATTTGGTGTGTATATTCAAAAATCTATTGGCTATAAAAACTTTTTACAGAGTTTTGATGTGTGCATAACAGAAAACAGGTTATATGCCCTTACTTGACCAGGGGTCGAAATTTTTTTTTTCAATTTTGAAAAATTCACACCTTCGGACAAAAATATTTGTAAAAAAAAAAATCTTGATTGGAATTCTTTTTTCTTTTTTGAGGTTTATTAGAGGGGGGATAGATCTAAAACTTTTATTTAAAACACTTTTAAAACCGATTTGTCTGATTCGAGATACAGCTTTTGAAATTTTGAAAGGCTGTATCTCGAATCAAACAATTAGTTTTTAAAAGTGTAATTTTTTCTTATTCTTATAGCAAATTTTCTCCTGATTCCAAATATGTAATTAGTTTTTCTTAATTCCCAATGGGTACTGAGATATGACTACTCAAAAAATCTCAAGAGGGACTCCACAATAGAAAGACCCCTAATTTGGGGGGAAATATTTTTATTTATTTTTTTCAGCGATTTTATAGTAAAATCTATGCTGATTCCAAATCTGTATGTAGTTTTTTCTAATTCTAAGCGAATCCTGAGAAAAAGAATTTTGAAGTGACACTTGTCGAATGACCATAAAATTGGTGATATATGGCAACTACAAAAAAGGAATTTTTTTTTTTTTTTTTAATTTTTTAAAATTTTTTTGGTATATTTTTATAGATAATAATATGCCGATTCCAAATATGTAATTAGTTTCTTTCAACTCCAAATGGTTACTGAGATATTACCAATCAAACAAGGAAAGTACTTTATAAATATTTTTAGGCGAATTTCTCCGAATAGACCCCGAATTTGGGGGAAATATTTTTATTTATTTTTTTCAGCGATTTTATAGTAAAATCTATGCTGATTCCAAATCTGTATGTAGTTTTTTCTAATTCTAAACGAATCTTGAGAAAAAGAATTTTGAAGTGACGCTTGTCGAATGACCATGAAATTGGTGATATATGGCAACTACAAAAAAAGGAATTTTTTTTTGTAATTTTAAAAAAAAAATTGGTATATTTTTATAGATAATGATATGCCGATTCCAAATATGTAATTAGTTTCTTTCAACTCCAAATGGTTACTGAGATATTACCAATCAAACAAGGAACGTACTTATAAATATTGTTTTTGGCGAATTTCTCCGAATCTCACTTTTTTCAGAAAAAAATTTGCCAAAAATAAACGAAGACTTAGATGTTTTTCAAACTTTCTGGGTAAACGAAATACAGTGTGAGGAAGATAATCAGGTTACTATTCAGGTAGTTGAATCAAGGTTTGAAATGCGGAACCTTTAAAAACAAAGAGCCATTGGTCACTATTTTTTTAAACAAAATTTTTTCAAGATTTCAAACGAGTTTACGCTCATACCAAACTACCTAAACCACACCGTATCAGCTTCATTGAGCATTCTTTTGAAAGCTACATATGTTTCCAAATTTTTCGCAAAAAAAAAATTTTAAAAATTAAAAATTGTGTATTTTATCATGGATTTAGTGAAAAAAGTCATTAAAATACAGGGGGGGATTCAACCCCGTATTAAAAAAAAACAAAGACTTAGAATTTACCCATCGTTTCACGACAGATGAAGGAAGGATTACTCTTTAAAACATTCGTTTTTGGAGTCGATTGAATCAAAAAAAATTTTCGTTGGCAGGGTCCTCTTATTAATATTGTAGAGATTGGGGCTAAGAATGTACAGGGGAGTTTTTGGATCATTCTGACCACTATTTTACCACTTCTAATTAATCTTTTTTTGAATTTTGACCCCCTATAACTGCTAAACCTTTAGAGACTCAGAAAAACGTCAGAAATCGACTGTTTTCAGCGGGAAAAAAAGCATATACATTGTAAATTTCAGCTCAATAGCTCAAATAATAAAAAAATAGTCTTGAGAATGGATCCTGACCTTATAAACATTTCTAGATTTGTCAAGGACTATATTCTTACAGTAATTATCTCACCTTTGAGATTGGTCATGCAAAAATAGCAGTCTGTAATATGGTCCTTGCCTTCTCTCCACACCATAGGTACACCAAATGACAAACAGTTCGTTTTGCTCTCACTCCAGCGCCTTAAGGCTATGACACAGGCTTTGCAGCATATATGTGGAGCAAAGCCTTTGTCTTGATCACCTAGCTTTATTCCAAAATATGCATTGTAAAGGGACTTTACTAACGGCGTTATAGTGCATTGCTGGTCACTAAAAGTTACTTTGCCACACACATAACAAAATCTATCAGGACTGTTTTTACACTTTCTATTCATTTTTATGAAAAATAAGGAGTTTTGCTAATGTATTTGCCTGCAAAATAATAAATAGAGCATTAGAAATACACTTTAAACACTGTTCATAGATGAGAAAAGTCATGGATTAAGGTAAGAACACTTAGTTGGAGAGTGAGCAAGCAACACACAACCACTCGCGCTCGCGGTCAGCTAGAGACTGAGCTCTCTAACGCCATCTAGGGAGCTCGGTCTGTATCTTAAAAACTAGGCCTGATTGAGCAATATGAATGCTTGATTTGGATTTAGGAGACAAATTTCATTAACAACCACCTATAAAACCCCCAGGAACATTTTGGACGCAGGCCAGACAAAGAAATTCAAATAAGAATAAAAATTTATGAATCTTAATTGAATTTAAAGAGTTTTTATCAATTAATAAAGCAAGTTATTGCAAAACTTTTTTAACATGTCCACAACACAATGCCCAAATTCTAACTGTGAGGAGCGTGAAACTTCTCGCTTGTTTTATAGTAAGAAGTGGGCGGTTTCAACGTTCGAAGGTAAAAAATATTCGTTTTAGAACGTTCTCTCGTAAGTTTCCATTAACGATAATTGTGAATAATTAAATAAATTTTTAATAAATAAGAAGATATTAATAACTTTTGATAAAGTAAAACAAATTGAAAAAACAAAAAAAAATTAAAATTAAATATCCAGAAGGAAAAAATTTACTTAGAATAAAGGAAAGTGAGAGGTGGCAACCAATCATGTGATATTCAATTCGCCATTTTATATGGAAAATTTTATATAGTATTTAATTAATTTTATATCTAGGTAGTTAATAAATTTAACTATCAAATTGAGTATAAAAACTTCATCTAGGAGACACTTTAAATAATTTCTCCAAGTTTCAACGTAATGGAAAAGATAATTTCTGAGATATGAGAAATTTTAGGTGTAAAAAAAACTAATTTGAATATTGAATTTTTTAAGCGTGATTAATTAATTAATTGATCGAAACACCTGACCTGAGGTACTCTGAAATGTCAGGAACAAGATGAAACAATAAAAGGGGGTGAAGAAGTATCTTCAACTCGAAGATTCTAGGTTCAAAATGAAGATATGCAAATTTGTAAAAAACTGCCAAGCACACACACACACACACATATATATATATATATATATATATATATATATATATATATATATATATATATATATATATATATATATATATATATATATATATATATATATATATATATATGTATATATATATATATATATATATATTCCGAATTAAGAAGTATAATATACCAAAAGAAAGGTAATGACCTCTAGAATAAGAAATCATCGTTAAAAAAAGTACCAAATGAATTTATAAAAGGTTATAAGCAAATAAATGGAGAAAATTTTGAGTAAATGTTAGTAAGGCATTTGGTGGGAGAAAGTAGCCAAACAGGATACAATGATAGAGATTTATGTAGTAACACACAAATATATACAAGATTTGAGGGTGAGCGAGTTCCCTGCCACAAAAAAGGGAACAAACTCCCAAAGCCATCAATCCGCATTCTCAGGAGTTTAAAAAACCCAAAACCTGGTGGGAATTTTGACAAGAAATTTGCAACAGACTACAAGTTTTTGGGAAATCTATCAAAATTAGCATATTTGTAATAGACTGCTATTAAATAATTATTTCTAGCTATTTACATTATTGTAGCAACTACGATGTGTAGAAAATTCAAAATTAAACCAAATTTTAAAAGTTTTATTCATGGAAATGGAAGAAAATGAACCATGAGTTTTGTAATCCAAATCACAAATAGCAAAATGTATACCATGGAACGAAAAAGGAATATGAAAACAGGGTCAGTTTTCTCACATATTTATAAAAAAATTTTCTTGCTAGTAGATGAGAGATCAGCAATTAGCAACTGGACTTAAAACGAAATACTGCTAAACTATATTCTCGACAAATTTCTATTAGCATTTTATGAAAACTTGCATAGTTTTCACAGATGAAGATTATAATAGCTAATATTTTCCTTTTTCAACAGAAAAGCATTTTCACAGGTTTTCCAAACTTGACCATTTTATACTGTATATCTTTTAGGTTTATCTTACCATCACTCTATTTCAGATTCCTTTAATTTCTTTTTAAAGGAATCTGAAATAGAGACGTTTATAGAAAACTACAGAACTATTATAATTTTCTTACTTCCGAAATAAATCTGACAAAGCAACGCATTAACATAGCTGTTCAAGTATCAAGGACATTATTAAACTTTGTACGGTGTGCGCAATGAATATTTGAGATGAATCGATGTAAACAGCTCACTTGAAAGAGGTCTAAGTATTGGTAGGTCATAATTAAAATAAAGATAACTTTGTTGTTCTTTTTAAAGTAAATTTTGATTTTATACTTTTTCAATTTTGTATTGTAAAGATAATAAACTGAAAAAAAAAATCCAATTATATTTAAGTATTAGGGAAATTTATAATACAAGTTATTTTTAATTTACATATAATTTAATATACACGTACAATAAAGAGAGATTCACTCGAGACGAAAAAGATTTTTATTGACACATTTTAGAGGCAGAAGCACAAGCGAGCAAAGTCAGTTTTGTATCGCATAATCTAAAATCGGGATTACCCCAAATCGTCGACAGGTCAAATATCGATGTACGTGTCGTCGAATTTTTTGTGTTATACGATGTGATCACATTTTCAAAAGCCTTTGATTGACTACCTGTAATTCTTCGACAAAAATTTTCCAATATACTCAAATACTTATATATATATATATATATATATATATATATATATATATATATATATATATATATATATATATATATATATATATATATATATATATATATATATATATATATATATATATATATATATATATATAACCATCACTCACGGAAAAAGCCCTATTCAAGGAGATGGTGAAAGAAGAATAAAAATAAAATAAAAGAATAATAAAAAAAAACTATTGGTCCAACCTAACGCAAATTTCTTAGGTGAGCACTGACGTATGTTTTAAATAAATTAAGATTAAATTAAGCAGAAAACACAGAAGATGGGATAGAGTTCCACAAAACAGAGGTTGCAGGAAAGAAGAAGGCACCACAGCAGAAAACCTGAAGCTGCCTATGTCCACAAAAAATTTATCAGCTGACAATGCACCCCTTGTGTTATTAGGACGTCGTAAAGGTGGAGGTATACGAGTGGACCGTTCCCACGAGCATTTTCCGCTATAAGTACCTATAGAAAAGAGATAAGGCACCAACGTCACATTGCAAAGATAAAGGGTCAAGTGAATTAGAAAGAGTGAAATAGTTTATAAATCTTTTAGCCATTGACTCAACTCTATCCAAAAGACGGGTGAAACCTGAACCACTAAAGTCATGAGAGCAGTACTCCATACAATTGGGGATGAGGCCCTTGTCTAATTGGAGTAACCGCGAAGAAGAAGAAAAATTCTCGCAGTTTATATAATATATATATATATATATATATATATATATATATATATATATATATATATATATATATATATATATATATATATATATATATATATATATATATATATATATATATATATATATATATGATTATCTAAAAATTCTGTAAGGATTAATCTGCGAATGTAAATAATGAAACTATTCAAACTTTTTGTTCAACCATGAGATGATATTTACCAGATTGTATTAGGATATATATATATATATATATATATATATATATATATATATATATATATATATATATATATATATATATATATATATATATATATATATATATATATATATATATATATATATATACAAAACAGAGGTAGCAGAGGTTAATTCCCTCGAGGACCTGCCATTGTAGTCCCAATAGAAAAGAGATAGTGCGTCAACGTCACGTGCCCACTCCTTGAAAAGGGCCTCTGCCCGTGAGTGGTGGCGTTCTGTAAAATAATATATATATATATATATATATATATATATATATATATATATATATATATATATATATATATATATATATATATATATATATATATATATATATATATATATATATATATATATATATATAAAGGGATTTCACCCTGTCAATGGGAACAGCATTTTATCTCATCGGCTATCAAAAGTAGATTTCCTTTGAGATTTAAAAAGATCATTTTTTATTTTACATAAACGCTATCACTCACGGGCAGAGCCCTTTTCATGGAGGGGGCACACAGAGGAAGAAAACTCACTCAAAAACACCTAACGCATATCCCTCAGGTGAACACAGACGGAAGCATTGAAGAGTGGAAGATTAAATGCAGGAGGAAAAATAGATGGTAGTAAAGAGTTTTACAGAACAGAGGTAGCTGGAAAGAAGGAGGCACCACCACGAGCTAGACTGGGGCTTCCCACTTCCACACAAAATTGGTGCGAAAGCAGAGCACCCCTTGTGCAACGAGGACGACGCAACGGTGGAAGAATGCGAGAGGTTAATTTCCTCGAGCACCTGCCATTGTAGTACCAATAGGAAAGAGATTGTGCGTCAGCGTCACGTCGCAGAGATAGAGGGTCAAGAGAGCTTGAAAGTAGGGAACAGTTTATTAATCTTTTAGCTTTAGACTCAACCCTATCCAAAAGAGAGGAGGAGCCGAAACCCCCCCAGATGTGAGAACAGTACTCCAAGCAAGGGCGGATTTTTTTTTTTTTTTTTTTTTTTTTTTACACTTCACCACCACTCACGGGCAAAGCCCTATTCAAGGAGGGGGTGTTAAAAGAATAAAAATAAAAGTAAAAGATCGCAAAACCAAAAAATGAAAACCACCCTTACAGAACCCACCTAACGCAAATTTCTTAGGTGAGCGCAGACGCGGGCTTTAAAGAAATTGAGATTAAATGCGGAGGGAAATACAGAAGATGGAAGAGAGTTCCACAAAACAGAGGTGGCAGGAAAGAAAGAGGCACCACAGCGGACAAGCCTGGAGTTGCCTATGTCCACGCAAAATTGATGCGCGGACATTGCACCCCTTGTGCTGCGAGGACGCCGTAAAGGTGGAGGTACGCGGGTGGATAGTTCCCTCGAGCATTTGCCTCTGTAGTACCTATAGAAAAGAGACAAGCACCAACATCACGTCGCAAAGATAAAGAGACAAGAGAGTTAGAAAGAGCGGGACAGTTTATAAGTCTTTTAGCCTTTGACTCAACCCTATCCAAAAGACAAGTGAAACCTGAGCCACCCCAGATATGAGAGCAGTACTCCATACAAGGTCGGATGAGACCCTTGTATAATTGGAGTAACTGCGAGGAAGAAAAAAATTCTCGCAGTCTAAACAGAACTCCCAGCTTCTTTGAAGCCGCCTTAGCAACCATTGTAATATGAGGTTTCCAAGACATTTTTTTTTTTATGTGAAGGCCAAGGATGTTTATATTGTCTACAGGAGAGATGGGAGAACCATCGAAAGAAATAGGAAAGTTAGGAGGTGTCTTTGAGAGGAAGATTTCTAGAAGTTGAGTTTTTAAAGAGTTGAATTTCACAAGGTTGAGACGACCCCACCGGGAAATTCTATCCAGATCTGCAAGAATAGAATCGGAAAGTTGAAGACGAGAAGCAATTCTAGATGCAAAGGAAGGAGCAGATTTGAAATGAGTAGAAGAATGGAGGGTTGAGTCATCAGCATATGAATGTATAAGGTTAGATGAGGAGCTAAGAAGATCATTAATGAAAAGTAAGAATAGAGTAGGAGACAAGACAGAGCCCTGAGGAACACCACTATTGACAGGAAAGGAAGAAGAAGTCGCTCCATCAACAACAGCCGAAATGGAACGATTAGAAAGAAAACTAGACATAAGTAAGCAAAGAGAAGGAGGAAACCCAAAGGAGGGGAGCTTGGAAAGCAGTGACGCATGCCATACCCGGTCAAACGCCTTAGATATGTCAAGCGCCACCAACGCAAGTCTCCCCATGGTCCCTAAGGGCAGAAGACCATAGATCTGTGAGATAGGAAAGTATATCACCAGACCCTTATCTATTTGGAGTAACTGCTCAGAAGGAAAAATTCTCGCAACCTGAACAGAATTCCCAGCTTCTTAGAGGCCGCTTTAGCAACCATTGTGATATGAGGTTTCCAAGGCAGTTTATTGTTTATGTTTATACCAAGAATGTTAATGTTATTTACAAGTGAGACGGGAGAGCCGTCGAAGAGGATAGGAAAGTTGGGAGGCGTTTTTGAGAGGGAGATGTAGAGAAGTTGAAGTTTTAAAGAGTCGAATTTCACAAGGTTGCTATGACCCCACCGGGAAATCCCATCCAGATCGACAAGAATAAAATCAGAAAGTTGAAGATTAGAAGCAAAAGAGGGAGTAGATTTGAAATGAGTAGAAGAATGTAGAGTTAAGTCATTAGCATGAGATTGAACAAAGTGTGAAGTGCAGTTGAGAAGATCGTTAATGAACACGAGGGGAATGCCATCCGGGCTACTAGCCTTCCTAATGTTCATAGATTTCAGGATCCCATGCACCCGATCATGATTAATTACAGGTAGAGACATGGAACACCTAAGAGGAAAAGGAGGAGGAGGAATGCCAGAATCGAGAAGGGTGGAATTTGAGGAGAAAAAGAGGCCGAAGAGATTAACCTTTTCAGAGGGAGTATTAGCTACAGAGCCATCAGAACGAATAAGAGGAGGTAAGGCTGATTTACAGAAGTTATTAGAGATATTTTTGACAAAAGGCCAGAAATTTTTATCAGTAGGAGAGCTATGGAGGTCAGCGTACTTCCTTTTTATGTTAGTACGCTTAGTCCGTCGAAGGAAATCCCTGCAACGATTCCGAGCTGAATGAAAATTAGCAAGAGTTATAGGAGGAGGAGAGTCTTTCCCTTCACGATAAGCATTGTCTCTCACCCGAATGGCAAGAGAACAGTTGCCATCGAACCAAGGATTTTGAGGAGAAAAAGATTTAGTTGAAGATGGAATGAATCTGCTCATCCCATCAAGGATCACAGCCCCTACCTTTCCAGCAGAGACAAAAGGGTCCCTTCAGATATTAGCAAGATTCACTCCAATGGTAGTAAGCGAAGAAGCGACGCATTGCCCCCCCAATTAGCCCGATTAAAGTACGTTTAGGGCATGGTGGAGATTTAATTAAATCAGAGATGTTAAATTTGGTGTTTAAATCAGAGATTGCCAATGAGATAAATCGATACATCATTGAGAGAGGTCGAAAATTAGACATGAGTTAGTTAGGGGTCGATTGAGAACATTGCGGGCAATAATAATTATAATTATTGTTGTTAATATGAGAAATCGTTTTGTGCGGAAAGAAGAAGTGTAGATGTCGTAAAGCATAAAAAATGGCAACATGTACCCATCACCCAAAGTGATTCGATTGATCACCCAATCAGAAAGCTTGATTAGCAAACGAGACATAATCTCTAGTTTAATTGCTTATATATATATATATATATATATATATATATATATATATATATATATATATATATATATATATATATATATATATATATATATATATATATTTACTTTTTCAAAACTCCAAATGGTTTTTGAGGTACAGACATGTAATAAGACATCACGAACGAACAAAAATTCTTGACCAATTTGTTTATTTTTTAATTTCTTTATTTTTATTTATTATTTTCTTTAAAAATTTTTATTTTATCATGAATCTAAATATGTAATTAGTTTTTCATAATTCCAAATGGTTATAAAAGTATAATCGTGTATAATAAGACATGTCGCAAGAAGTATCAAATCTCAAGTTTTTTCCCTGAAACTTTCTTGAATAATTAATTTTCAAAGGAAAAAAAAGACCAACTTATAAATTGCAATAAAATTTTCCATGTTTATTATATACCATTAGAGAAACATATATACCAAGTTTGATTGCAAAATGTATTATGATTCATAATACATTCTGAATTTAAAAAAAAATTAAGGCCCTACTAGCGCATAAGGCTGAGCGACTGACTCCTTCCAAAAGCTTCTATCCTAAGTTTTTCTTCTCACCCAACTCCACCCCATCATCTTCAGGTCGTCATCCATCCATAGTTCATCTCTATGTGTTGCAGGTCTTCCTCTTCCTCTCTGTCCACATGGTGTACACATCATGGCTTCCTTCATCTCGTTTCTACTTCTCCACAGATGTCCCAAATAATTAAATTTCTTTCTTATGACCACTTCACTTAAACCCTCCACTCCTGTTCTCATTTCTAATTCTTTATTGCTTATAATTCTTGGCCAGAAAATTCCCATCATTCTTCTTAAACATCATCTACACCTGGGCTTCATGTTTCACATCTTTGCAACAAAACTTTTGGTTTTCCATATCTTGTTCAGCACGTTGAAGTTCACTCTTACTTTCTCTATTCTCTTTTGATATTCGCTGCCGATCCTCTTGTTTTTGTTATCTTTGACCCCAAATAGTCAAATTTCTTCACCTTCTCCAAAATTTTCCATTTAATTTTAGATTTATATATCTCTGAGTATATCACCATCACTTTTGTTTTCTCTTCAATTATTTTCAACCCTAATTTCTTACCATATTTTTCCATTCGACCTAATTTCTCTTGCGCTTCTCTATGTGTGTAGCTCATCAAGCATATGTCGTCTACAAAATCTAGATCTTCCAATTGCTCCATCATTCTACGTTCTGACAAGTTAACCTTAAATCTATTTTCTTTAGACGTTCAAAAGAATGGCAAAATTTCTTCAAAAGAGTGTCCTTAAACTACCAGGTATCGTTTTAAATCAAACCTTCAGTCTGACTCCACAGAGCGTAAGGCTTGGCTGTGATTTACTCTGCACTCCGTTGCACTATGGGTTGTCCTTTCCGAGTTTCAATTTCTCAAACGGTATCTCTCGTGTATCTTCAACATTAAACTGGAGTGCCTCACTTTTCTGTCTCCCTACCAATTCTTCACATGACCCCATTGATTACTAAGCACATATTCAAATATTAATAAACGAATTACAAAAAAGAGAAACATATATTGGCTCGGAGATGCTCGAAGTGGCTATATTCAAACTATGCTCATCATCGGCCACTCATCCGATCATCACTTTGGATTCGGATCACTTTGGGTTGGTGCTTGCCCTGATGATCAATCTTCTTGGTATAAATAATTTTTGCAACACTCACCGTCTTTATTCTAATTTCCACTTTGTTGAAGCACCACCTCTCTTCTTCTAAACTTTATCTATTATTCATAACTCAGGTGTTTGAGCATTCTGAGAGCAAACCTTTCTCTTTTCTTTCTTATTGTCTCCATTCTCAATTTTCAGCTAAAGGCGATGGTTGTGCTATGTGCACAACAATGTTGATTGTTCTAGTGCAACGGTTCCCAACCTGGGGTGCACGTACCCCTGATGGTACGCCTGCTATCGATTGGGGGTACACAAAAAAATATATGGCTTAATTAAAAAAGAATGTAAAAGAAAAAAATAAATAGAATATAGATTATAGAATATCAAATTACGAAATTAAAATATTGTTCTTTATAATATATATATATATATATATATATATATATTATATATATATATATATATATATATATATATATATATATATATATATATATATATATATATATATATATATATATATATATATATATATATATATATATGGAAAGACAGAAGTTGCAAATTAACTCCGAAAACTATGCCAGACGTATGATACCTTTTGGTAGTTTTGATTGACGTACAACAAAATATTTGCAAATTTTTTGCAATATATATAGTATATATATATATATATATATATATATATATATATATATATATATATATATATATATATATATATATATATATATATATATATATATATATATATATATATATATATATATATATATATATATATTATATATATATATATATATATATATATATATTATATATATATATATATATATATATATATATATATATATATATATATATATATATATATATATATATATATATATATATATATATATATATATATATATATATATATGATAATATGATAATGATAATTAATTTATTGCCAAAAACATATACAACAAATGAATACAAAAATCATATAAATTAAATCCATTTTTACATTAAAGGCAAGCCTATAGGGAAAAATTCTTAAGGCAACAAAAATATAGCAGAGCAACAAGTAACACAATAGTTAATACTTTGCTAATAGATAATTTTTTAAATTAAGTTTAAATACATTCAACTGAGAACTTTTTCTCAGTTCAACAGGTATATCGTTCCATATTCTAGCTGCCTGGTAGGCAAAATTACTCTTAACTGAAACAGAAAGAGGCATTGGGCACACAATATCAAGGTTACCTCTTGTTAAATATCCATGTTCATGTACAAAATGAAACATGTTCTCATAAACAAATGAACATTGCTGGAACATTTTAACCTTTAAAATTATCAACGCTACCTTCAATTTATAAATGTCAACTATCCTTAGTATTCTCAATTGTTTATAAATGTCAATAGTATGCTCATAATGAACAAAACGAGAAAAGAGATTCCTTACCACCTTATTCTGAAGAATCTGCAATCTATCACATACCGTGGTCGCTACAACGCTACCACACCAAAAAATAATGCCATAAGTCAACCAGGAATTCACATTAGAAAAATAGAATGTTTTTGCTGTTTGTAAGTCAAAATAATTTTTCAATTTATACGATATACCAACAAATTTAGCTAACTTATTACATAAGTAATCAACATGTGCATAATGCTTCAAGTTATCACATATAACAAAACCCAAATATTTTATTGATTTTGCAACTTCTAATGTAACATTATCAATTGTAAAAATTGGGTTAACATAACTTTGTTTAGTTGAGAATACCATACATTTAGTTTTAGAGGGATTCAGACATAATCTATTAAATAGACACCAATCATAAAACTTATCAATACAAGATTGTACATAAAAATTCAAAAGTAAAGGGTCTTTTCCAACAAAGTGAAAAACAGTATCGTCGGCATACATGACTATATTAACATCTGTGAACAAATAATTTAAATCATTAGTATAGACAGAATACAATAAGGGACCAAGACAGGATCCTTGAGGGACCCCAACCGACACAGAGAGTACATCAGACAGACAATTTCTGTAAGAAACCAGCTGTTTACGATTTGACAAATATGATTTTAGAAATAACAAAGCAATACCCCTTATTCCATATCTATATAGTTTTTTTAATAACAGGTCATGACATACAGTATCAAAAGCTTTACTAAAATCAATGAAAATACAGTAATTATGCAAGTGTTCAATATATTTAGGCAAAACATTATCAAATAACTTCAATGCAGCTTGCTGAGTGTCTGCACCTTTTTTGAATCCAAACTGATTTTCAGATATAACCTTAGTAGATTCCAAAAAATTTAGTAACCTTTTATATGTTAGTTTTTCAAACACCTTATTCAAAGATGATAGTACACTTATTGGTCTGTGATTTTCAAGTAAATCGGCCTTTCCTCCCTTATGAACAGGCACAACTCTAGCCATCTTAAATAAGTTTGGATATTCTCCCAATGAAATACATTTATTGTAAAATTGAGAAATTAGTTTACTAAAATAACACTTACCAAGTTTAAGTATTTTTACAGAAATATCATAAGTATTCTCCTTATTTGCTTTCAGCCCCGATATGAAACCCTCAACCTCAGATGGAGTCGAGGGGGGCACAAACATACTCTTGTCATTGTACGGAACAAGATCAATATAATCATGTCTAGATTCAGGTAAATCTGCATGTAATTTAAGTGCTATAGAAGAAAAAAATTCATTAAATTTATTACATACTATTGAGGGGTCATGAATTAGAATGTTATCAACACTAATTCCATTTCCACATCCGCGCCCCTCCCTACCCACCAAATTATTAATATGATCCCACGTTTTACTTGAATTTACTCTATTTACTCTGAAAACGTGTCTATAATAGCTACATTTTGCTTTGTCTATTAAAATTTTTAACAAGTTTGAAAACACCTTAAAGATAACATAAGGAACAAATCCTCTTTTAAATTTTATAAAAAGTTTATGCTTCTTTATAATTAGTTTAGCAATTCTACGAGATATCCAAGGTGATTTATACCTCTTATTCGATATAAGTTTGGATTTATAAGGAAAAAACCTATCGGAAATCAGTTTAAGCCAATCAAACAACTGTACCGCTTCTATATCAACGCTTCCACCAGAAAATGTAAAATCATTAACCAATTCAGAAATTTGTCCCAGAAAATCATTTATGTTAGAAGCAGAAAAATCTCTGAATTTAATTCTAAATTTATGATCAAGTATAGGTTTCTTTATGAGTAACATAGATGGCATATGGTCAGTAAAAGCATCCTGAATAACACAGGAAAAAACATTATCAATATCATTAATCCAAATATGATCCAACAATGACCACCTAGACGAGTAAGGTGTAAAGTGAGTAGGTTTGGTTATAACATTAAAAAAACCAAATTCATGTAATAAATCTTCAAACGCTGATTTATGAGTATTCGCCTGTAATAGGTCGATATTAAAGTCACCCACAAGAAAACATTTTTTAGACACAATTTTAGGCAATAAATTTTCCAAATAAGCATTAAAATTAGGTAAATTAGCCGAGGGTGGACGATAAAAACATCCAAAGATACAATTGTCATTTTTAGTAAAATTCACACTTACAAAAAGTGATTCACAAACTTCACATACTACCGATAATTCATCAATAAGAGTTACCTCAATAGATCTACAATAGTACAATCGTATTCCACCACCATGTGAGTTCCTATATACAGAATAATAATTATAGCCTGGAATTGAAAATTTTTCCCATTCTCTATCTTTATCCAACCAGGTCTCAGTTAAAATAATAATGTTAAACTTAACATCAACTGTTGACAAAAATCCCAATAAAGAATCAAAATTTTTTCTACAACTTCTTATATTTATATTCAAAATGGAGAACTTGTCCCCGCCATGACCAAAATATTCATAATAATTATTTAAATCAGTTAAGCCCAATTCCAAGCATGAATCGATCATAAACAATATAAAACACCAAATCGAACCCAGCCACAAATCCAGCATCACAAATTATATTATATTTATCACATAATTTATTCACGAATTAACACTGCTTTAAATCATATATATTGTTAATTCTAATCTTTGAATCTTCCGCAGTTTTTTTGTAATAAATCTGTCCGTTCACTGTAAACACTGAGAAAATTTCACCGTTTTTCCTTTTAAGTCGTAGATCCTTTACTAGTTTCTCTCTTCTCGGAACAAGATATTCAGTTAAGTAGTAGTTCTTAGGTTTAGTCCTACGTACAGTATATATATATATATATATATATTATATATATATATATATATATATATATATATATATATATATATATATATATATATATATATATATATGGCCAGAATGCACATTAGGGGCCATGCATAACTCAAAAAGTACTAATCAGACATTAAAAATGATTATATTTTTGAAATCCTTGTCGAATTTAAGGTAAGAAAAATTGAGAAATAAAAAATAAATTCTTATAATAAATTTTATTACATAAGTAAATTTTACTTTATAAGTCTCCCGAGAATCGTACGTCTGGAAAGGTCACTTTTTTTAAATTTTTTAGAAATTGGAAACCATGGGAAATACCCCATATCGTCTACAGGAAAATTCTACAATATCATCATTGTTGTTATAAAATTACCCAAGGATTTCAAATATACTTTTTAATGTAAGATTTTTAGTTTTTAAGTTATGCATGGCCCCTAATGTGCATTCTGACCAATATATATAAAAAATGCCCTAACAACCTCAATACATTTGAGGAAAATTTAATTTTCCTTAATAAAACTTTATATATATATAATATATATATATATATATATATATATATATATATATATATATATATATATATATATATATATATATATATATATATATATATATATATATATATATATATATATATATATATATATATATATATATATATCTTACCCATTTTAAAATTGAAATAACACGTTTTTCAGAACTAAAATTTAAAAATTGAGGTAAAATACTGAAATACTGAACAGAAAAACCTGATATTCAACGATTTTTGGATGGCAACACAAATGAATCTCTTTACATGTGTTTGGCACTACTTATTTATTACTTTGACACGATAAAATGTAACGTTACTAAGTGCAAACATTTTTAAAAGAATATCTTCCACAACATCAATGTTTGAGATCAAATTCATCAAGGGTATCATAATAATTCAATACTTTGTCTTTAAATATCCCTACAAATTTCCGATATATATATATATATATATATATATATATATATATATATATATATATATATATATATATATATATATATATATATATATATATATATATATATATATATATATATATATATATATTCATTTCTAGAATTCTTAAATCTAAATTTGTTTTATTTTATTGTAAATGTATTTATAATATATTTCATAATTTGTATATTATTTTAAATATTATTTTGAAACTTCTTTAAATGGCGACTATGGTTCTGAGGTATATTTTCGGGTTAGGGGAATTTAATAGAGAGATCGGATGGAACATATATTTTATATAGCTATATTGTAAACCTAAATAGTTCAATAATTATTACTAGATGTTTTTAAATGTAAGATTTTGAACATTATATGAGTTTACCAGTTAATTGAAAAAAAAATAAATGAAATAAAAATCTTTTATTATAACTGTTTTTAAAGAAAAAGTTTAAAGTATTAAAAATAAGATAAATAATTGCATAAATATATTATATGAAGAGGTGGATCACATTCAAATTATGTATTGTGTTAGTACTAGCAAAGTTTACCCTATAATTATATGGTAAACTTTAGTGCTAGTTAGATATAATTTTTCTGATCCATTATCAGTACAATTATTATAAATTTTTAAGGCACAAGCGTAAATGGGGGAACTCTTTCTGAAAAAAAAAATGGAAAATACCCCAAATCGTAGAAAAGGAAAAGTAGTCGACAATATTGGAAGAATCTTTTAATTTTTTAAAAGAGAAAGCTCTCACTGAAGCCTGTCATACTTGCTTTGGTATTCGATGAAATGGCTATAAAACCTGCTGTTGAATTTGATGGTAAAGAGTACGTCGGTGGGTATTGATCTTGGTCACGGGAATGTAACTAACGATGACAGAGAGCATGATCAGAGTATTATGGCTAATGAAGCTCTCTTTTTTATGGGAGTTGCAGTAAATGCCTCTTTCAAAATTCCTTTGGGGTATGCTTTAATCAAAGGAATCAACAGCCTTGACAAGACAAATTTATTACGCCTATATCTTTCTAAACTAAAATCGATTGGTGTAATCTGCAAGTCTATCACATTTGATGGAACACAAACTAATTTGTCAGTGGCCAGACATCTAGGAGCATGTTTACAAATTGGGCCAAATTTCCAGAATTATTTTGTATGCGATGGTGACCGAATTTATATTTTCTTGGATCCCTGTCATATGTTGAAGCTAATAAGGAATACCTTAGCAAAAGAAGGAGAAATAAAAAATAAAGTCACTAATAGTATAGTATATATATATATATATATATATATATATATATATATATATATATATATATATATATATATATATATATATATATATATAATATCAAATAGTTATTTTTAGTGTATTTAAGTGTGGAATAATTACCATTTACTTGTATTTTTTAAATTATAGGTGATCAAGTGGCAATTTATAGTGGAACTCCATAATTTGCAGAAGAGAGAGGGTTTACATCTTGCTAATAAGTTAAGATCGAAACATGTTGAATGGCAGAACCAGAAAATGAAAGTTTCTATTGCAGCCCAAACACTCAGTCTTTCTGTAGCTAACAGCTTACAGTTTTGCCTTGATAATGCCATTGAGGGATTTGAGGAAGCGGAAGAAACAATTCGCTTTGTTTCTATAATTGACAGGTATATTAATTTTACTGTTAAGGTGTTAACTAACTAATTTCATTTTTAGGAGTGAAAAATAGTCTCATCCTCTATTTATTTCGATTATTTTATAAATTAGCTGTATTGTAATATTTATTAATTACTGAAACTATTTATTTATTATTTGATTATTCTTCAACATCTTTAGCTTATTATATTTGTGGGTTCAAATGCTAAATTTAGCTTTCATCATGTCTCAACCAGTTAATGATAATTAAATTAATTAATTAATTATATATATATATATATATATATATATATATATATATATATATATATATATATATATATATATATATATATATATATATATATATATATATATATATATATTTGAATGTAGGTCATTTGATATTTTAAATAGTAGAAGTCCTTTCGCAAAAGGTTTCAAAAGTGCCTTGTTCCCTCAAATCGACAAATGGAGGTGTTGGATTAATGAAAGTTTAGAATATCTGACAAATTTAAATGATAAAAATGGGAGCTTCCTTTGTGGTGGTAGGAAGAAAGTTGGATTTCTCGGCTTCTACGTCTGTTTAAAATCTCTTCTAATGCTTGCAGATGAGTTGCTGTATGGAGAGAATCCACTTTTAAAGTACGATACATTTTTTATTTTTATTTAGTTAGAAATATTGAAATTAAACCTAATCTCTTTATTTACGAAAGGCAATGCTTCACACACACACACACACACACACACACACACACACACACACACACACACACATATACATATATATATATATATATATATATATATATATATATATATATATATATATATATATATATATATATATATATATATATATATATATATATATATATATATATATATATATATATATATATATATATATATATATATATATATATATATATATATATATATATATATATATATATATATATATATATATATATATATATATATATATATATATATATATATATATATATATATATATATATATATATATATATATATATATATATATATATATATATATATATATATATATATATATATATATATATATATATATATATATATATATATATATATTTTTTTTTTTTTTTTTCTCCTCTTCAGGTACATTATGTCATATAAGTTTTCCCAGGATTCGATTGAAATATTTTTTTCAATTATTCGGAGCCGTTTGGGGAACAACAACAACCCAACACCTTTGCAGCTCAGACATTGTTTGAGGAAA
This sequence comes from Armadillidium nasatum, assembly GCA_009176605.1. Classification (NCBI taxonomy): domain Eukaryota; kingdom Metazoa; phylum Arthropoda; class Malacostraca; order Isopoda; family Armadillidiidae; genus Armadillidium; species Armadillidium nasatum. Next base: position 28,423 of record SEYY01002089.1, on the reverse strand, counting down.
ATTCTCATTGGCAGAATTAATTATTCATTTGAAGGAGGTAATTGTTTGGATTTTCGAGACTCATCCTTACCAGAATTCAGACCTTTAGCTGGTGAGAAAAATGACATTTATGCGTTCGATCATTCATATATAAACGAATATGAAACTTTGACCCTTGTTTGCGATAATATAGTTTCTTACATTTCTGGGTTTATTGTTCGAAAGTTGAGTAAATCTATAAAATGTGTTTCATGTATTGCAGCTTTAACAATTGAAAATTCAGTAAGCCCCTATATGTCGCTTATAAACATTAAAAATAAAGGTGGTTTAGTGTTACCGTCACAAGATGTTATTAAGACGTGTAGGTGGTGTGAGAAAGTAATTAGGCAGGAAGTTGGTGTATCCCCATCTTTTAGAAAAAATATTAAATCATACTTAATGTATAGTGTCATGCAATATTTATCATTTGAATCTATGTTTCCATCTTTACAAGAACATGCTAAGAACAACAGTATTGATGAAAATCATATTTGTTTATTGATTAAGAACATAATATCAGCATACTTAGATGTTAGGTTACATTATATTGGGAAAGAATATTCAATTTCACAAAAAGGAACAAGTGTTAGAGAAAAATATAACAAACTTATATTGTTTCGTGGTTTTTAAAAATATGGAAGTTTTAGTAATTTTCAGTCATATATATATGGTGATTAAAGATTGAGTTGGAGAAATATTGGAATGGTGGCCTTCCTCTAAAGCTGAACTTTTTGCTCAAACCTTTGCCTTAAATTCAACCTTAGACGATTCCGGAGCTGTTCCTACTCCTTCAACCTCCTCTAACTCATTTATGCCTAAAATTGTAATTTCTTCTAAAGACGTCACTTCTGCTCTCTCTGAGCTTAACACTAAGAAGGCGTACGGTCCTGATGGTCCTGTGGTTCTCAAAACTTGTGCTTCCAAACTTGCACCCTGCCTTGGTAAACTATTTCGTCTATGTCTTTCTACTTCAACCTTCCCTTCTTGCTGGAAACGTGCGCTCATTCAGCCTGTGCCGAAGAAGGGGGACCCCTCTCAGCCCTCTAACTATCGTCCTATTTATTTAACCTCAGTTCTTTCTAAAGTTTTCGAATCTATCCTTAACAGGAAGATTTGGAAACGTCTCAATTCTTCTAATCTTATCTCAGATCGCCAATATGGCTTTCGAAAGAAACGCTCTACGGGTGATCTTCTTTCCCTTCTCTCTGACTCTTGGTCCTCCGCTCTTCGGCATTTCGGTGAATCTTTTGCTGTGGCGCTGGGCATATCGAAAGCTTTCGATAGAGTCTGGCACAAAGCTTTGATTTCCAAACTTCCCTCTTTCGGAATCTATCCTTCTCTCTGTGACCTTCTCTCTGATTTCCTTTCGGGTCGTTCTATAGCACCTGTTGTGGACGGCCACCGTTCATCCTATAAATCTATTAATACTGGTGTTCCTCAAGGATCTGTCCTATCCCCAACACTTTTTCTGCTTTTCATTAATGACCTTCTCTCTATTACTTCATCTCCTATCCACTCCTATGCTGATGGCTCCACCCTTCATTACTCTTTTCATTTTGAAAGACGCCCCTCCCAGCAACAGTTAATAGAGGCAAGGAGGGTGGCCTTGGAGCAACTAACCTCTGATCTATCTCTCATTTCAAATTGGGGCAAAGAAAACATGGTCGTTTTCAATGCCTCAAAAACTCAATTCCTCCATCTCTCTACTCGACACAATCTTCCACACAACTACGATATCTTCTTCGAAAACACGCAACTCAAACCTTCATCTCTCCTTAATATTCTAGGTGTTTCTTTTTCTCGTGATCTTTCTTGGAAAGATCACATTACCTCTCTTTCTAAACAAGCTTCTAAGAGGTTGGGTGTTCTGAGGCGCCTTCAATATTTCTTCACCACCCCAGTTGCTTGCTCTGTATAGGGGTGTTGTTCGCCCCTGTATGGAGTATGTGTAAATGGAAGAAGGGTGTAATTGATAGAGAGGAGGAGGATGTACTAAAATAGTTTGGACATATGTGAAGAATGAAAGAGAACAGAATGGTTGGCAAAGTACGTAGATCCGATGTAGATAGGGGAAGTCCGAAGTGGAGATTGATGAATGGTTGAGGGAGGTGGTGAAAGCGTTGAAAGGTAAGAATAGTTATGTTTGTAAGGGAATTGTGGCGGGCACCACCTCACGAAAGTGGGAAAGGTGATAGTGAAAAAAAATAGAAATATATATATATATATATATATATATATATATATATATATATATATATATATATATATATATATATATATATATATATATATATATATATATATATATATATATATATATATATAATATAACATCCGCATCCGCACTTTCGAAAATTCAACATTCGCATCCGCATCCGAACTTTTCGACAATTCAAAATCCGCATCCGAATCCGCACTTTCGAAAATTCAACATCCGCATCCGCACTTCTCCAAAATTCAACATCTGCATCCTCAAATTGGAAAATATGACATCCGATCCATCACCAGTATAGAGAGAGTGACGCAACAATTCGACTGATAGAAGGTAAGTAGCTGCTCAGCAACAATGAGGCTGCAGCAAAATGGCTGATACCCTCTTTTATTATATTTATGCATTCGGTGTTGTGTAAGTATAATAAATAGTAATACTTTGTTGATAAATATGTTTCTTTTTATAAGTTGCATAATTATTTCCAAAGGGGGACTGAGGATATATATATATATATATATATATATATATATATATATATATATATATATATATATATATATATATATATATATATATATATATATATATATATATATATATATATATATATATATATATATATATATATATATATATATATATATATATATATATATATATATATATATATATATATATATATATATATATATATTATTATTACTTCTAGTATTGAATGAAGCAGCAGCATTTTTGCTGTCAATTAGTCATAAAATTCCTTTGGGTATTATTTATATATATATATATATATATATATATATATATATATATATATATATATATATATATATATATATATATATATATATATATATATATATATATATATATATATATATATATATATATATATATATATATATATATATATATATATATATATATATATATATATATATATATATATATATATATATATATATATATATATATATATATATATATATATATATATATATATATATATATATATATATATATATATATATATATATATATATATATATATATATATATATATATATATATATATATATATATATATATATATATATATATATATATATATATATATATATATATATATATATATATATATATATATATATATATATATATATATATATATATATATATATATATATAATTTGGTTATTTTATCATATTCAAAATATTGTGATAAGAGAACCACTGTTCAAAACCTTTTCATTTTTTCAGTGAAAACTAAAGTGATTTTTAAAATTACAGATCAAATTGCAATTCTTCATCGGACTCTTTAATCTACAGAAGAGAGAGAGGGTTCCATTTTGGTAGTAACTTCAAATCGAAGCATGTCGAGTGGTAGAATCAGAAAAGAAAGTCGTCTCAGATACTTAGTATTTCCGTAGTTAACAGTTTTCCCTTGAAAATAACATTGAGAGTTGATAGATTTTACTTTGATTCTATAACTGACAGGCATTTTAATTTTCCTATTAAGGTGTTTAACTGCATATTTTTATGAACCGAAAATTCGAATTAAATATTTTATAAATTACCCAAATATTGTGATATTTACTAACTACTTAAACAATTTTTTTAAAATATTATTTGAATATTCATTAGATATATTCTTTAACGTCTTGAGTTTATATTTCACTTACTTCATTTAGCTTTTATCTTTTCTCATTTATTCATACATTAATATGTGAAATCAACAGGATTAATGAGTTTTTATCGGAAGTCAGAGAAAATTGGGAATATGAATAATGTAAAATTTTCCATTCATAACTTTTAATTAAACTACCTACAAAATTGTTACAAATTTATTTTCAACTTCAGTATAATAAAAAATATAAAAATATATTTGATTGTCTTTCCTTTGTTAGATTTTTTTTTCAGTTATATTTTCAAAATCTTAAAAATTGTTTCTTTAATTAAATGAAGCCGAATTTAAATTTTATTGCTGAAATAAAAATAATTTGAGAATATTTTTAAGTGTTTTTGTCATGAAAATCAGACTATGTATTATTATTAAGTAATAATTAACTATTAAACGTGTGTGTTATTCTCCTCCTAGAGTTTATATTTTTTTTTGTTATAATAGTCTTCTTTTAAACTAGTATTAAGTTAACTGCTTCACCAGAACTGTAATTGTAATCAATATGCTATAAGCAGGGCTTGGATTACAAATGACAAATCTTATAAAATTTGAAGTAAAATTTTTTTTTGACATGATCTGGTAAGTCTTAGACAAAAATGGTTAGAGTGTGAAGGTGTCATAAAATAAAATAAAATATCGACTTGAAAAGGTGAGAAACACTAAGTTATGACCTTTTAAAACGCTAGACTGATGCATTATTAATCTAGTTTATATTACTGGGCTAATAAGAAAGTCTACATTCATCGGTGAAATTTTAAGTTCATTTTAATAGAAAATGTTTTAATTATTACACATAAATGTATCAGTCTTGTATATATATATATATATAATGTAATATTTAATAATATATATATATATATATATATATATATATATATATATATATATATATATATATATATATATATATATATATATATATATATATATATATATATATATATATATATATATATATATATATATATATATATATATATATATATATATATATATATCCTCTAGGGCCAAAATTGAACGCTAACATGCGCCGTTACCCAACGTTTGAAGGTGTGCAAGTTAAGTTGAGAAAACAAAGTAATTTGTTCCTCGTATTACCAGTTGAGTACATATAAAATTGAGCTCAGTCGTTAAGTCTGGGAATCGAGAAAATATAATAGTGGGTGGAAAGACGTGTGGTACGAGATCTCAGTGGAGAAAGTGTGTGACTGGAGAGTTAAGAAGTGCAATTTATGTTGTAATTGCGATAGTATAGAGATAGTGACGCAACAGTTTGACCGGCAGAGAGTGGTAAAACTTAGAGTGAAACAGTTGATAAGATGAATACTAGATTACTCATTAATTTAATGAGAAGTGTGAGTTCTACCACCTCGGAGTGTGAGACATTCTACATAGAAAAATGAATAACACATAAAGAATGAGCAATTTCTAAAGAGTTAGAGAACACCCAACATTTTAGAAATTTGTTTAGAAAGAGAAGTGTAATGTGAACTTTCCAAGAAAGATATCGAGAAAAGATTCCACGAATATTAGGATATATGAAGGTTTGAGTTGTAGTTTTGTGAAGATGTCGTCGAGTAGAAAGATAGAGGAAGTAAGTTTTTGTGGGTATTGAATAGAACCAGGTTTTCCTTATTCTAATTAAGAAAATAAAAAGTATTAAATCAAATATTAGTGACCCTTCGGTCACCCTTGTAGCGTTAATTAATAGGACGTGTTTATCTTTCAAAATAGAAAGATTAATAAAGGGGTGGAGTCATAGGCGTAGTAGTGGATAGGTGATGAGGTCACTAATAAAAACTAGGAAAAAATTGGTTCACCGAAATGTTAAAAAACAGAGTACCAAAGAGTCAGAGAGAAAAAATATCGTCCCTTTCTAAAGCAATTTTGACAATCTGAGATAAGATTAAAAGAATTAAAATGTGTTCAAATCTTCCTGTTGAAGATAAATATGAAAATTTTCGAAAGAACAGAAGATAAATAAATAAAACGACAGTTAGAAGGTTAGAAAGGGTACCCATTTTTCTCAACAGGCTGAATGAATGAGCGTTTCCAGCAAAAAAAGAAGGTCGTAATAGAAAGACAAAGACGAAATACTTTATCAAGTTTATATATATATATATATATATATATATATATATATATATATATATATATATATATATATATATATATATATATATATATATATATATATATATATATATATATATATATATATATATATATATATATATATATATATATATATATTAATCAGCTGTATGTAGCGTGAATTTCTTGTATTGGAAGGCTTAGAATAATTTTGTTTTAATATATATATATATATATATATATATATATATATATATATATATATATATATATATATATATATATATATATATATATATATATATATATATATATATATATATATATATATATATTATATATATATTATTATATTTATATATATATATATATATATATATATATATATATATATATATATATATATATATATATATATATATATATATATATATATATATAATATATATATATATATATATATATAATATATTTTGTATTTTTATATTTTATTTGTGCATTTTAATTTATTTTCTCGAGTTACTCAATTATAATTTTATGTTCATATTTATTTAATTAAAAAATGACGCCCTAAATGGCATAAAATTAGCGTTGCTTTTTTATATAAATTTCAGAATATTTTAAAGTTTTATAGTCTATTTTACCATTTAGAAAAGTAAATAAAACTACTGTGAATACGTTAAAAATAAAATCAATGCAAATTTCTTTATAAATACGGAAATAAACATTAACAAAAATTCAATTCCCTATGTTTTGTATGTTAAAATTTCGGTTTAGGTGCCCTTCAATTTTTCTTGCGAATCTGGCAATTATTCTAGCAACTTTTACTTCAATTTTGCTCGTTGAAAATTACATAGCTTCAATGGGAATGCGCCGTCTATGTAGTAAAAGTCTATGGTTTGCACTTATGAGTATCCCGTGCTTTTCTGCATTGCCTTTGTGGCGTATTTTAGACAATTTGATACGACTCTTTGCTATTTAGGTCTCAGAAATACGTTTTCCTTTAAAAGTTGTATTGTTTTATATATATATATATATATATATATATATATATATATATATATATATATATATATATATATATATATATATATATATATATATATATATATATATATATATATATATATATATATATATATATATATATATATATATATATATATATATATATATATATAGGTCAGACTTCTTTTGAACCACATGAATATTTAAAAAACTACTGAACGTACGTAAAAAAAGGATTATATTTTTGAAATCCTTGTCGAATTTCAGGTAGGAAAAGTGTAAAATATTTTTAAATAAATGAAATAAAAATAAAACATAATTGTGTACGATAAGCGATGATCTAAAAAAAACCTAATTCGACTTTATTTAACCTGAACGACCGAAGTTGGCCGTTGTATACAGGCCTAACCTATGAATTACACCATATATATATATATATATATATATATATATATATATATATATATATATATATATATATATATATATATATATATATATATATATATATATATATATATATATATATATATATATATATATAACATCTTTTACAATTTTTTTAGTCCATTAGCGAAAGTTTAGTTATTCAAATTTATTTTAAAAAAGTGACATTGCCAGACGTACGATTCTTTCCAGCGTTATAAAAAAGTAAACTTTACTTATATAAACTTTATTGTTATAAGAATTTATTTTTTATTTCCCAACTTTTCTCACCTGAAATTCGACAAGGATTTCAAAAATATAATCCTTTTTTACGTACGTTCAGTAGTTTTTTAAATATTCATGTGGTTCAAACCGAAGTCTGACCATATATATATATATATATATATATATATATATATATATATATATATATATATATATATATATATATATATATATATATATATATATATATATATATATATATATAGGTTTTAAAGGAAGAAAATAGTAATAAAAAAAATGAGAAATGAAAAAAAAAAAGAAAAAAAAAAACAAAACTAAAAATAAAAAAAAAAAACTAACATCATTTAATTTTTTTTTTATTTTATTTTATGGCACCCTATCTATTTTTCTTTCGAATTCCTGAACCCATTCTCTTTATACCTTCCCAAAATTAGATTAATTATAATTAAGAAAAGTTTATTTTTGATTAAAAAGAAATCAAATAGTTTCGCATGTCGAAGGAAAAAAAAAATTTAAGTAAAATAGAATAAATATTGAACCACTCTGTTTCAATCAAGAAGAGAATTCGAATACAATGGTAGTTCAGTAACTTTGCAATCTATTATTATATTACTATACTTTTTCTAGCTGAAAAATAATTTATTTAATAATCAATTACGCACTTGGGTTAACCCCGTAGATAAATACTAGTTTGCCATACAATTGAATCTTCAATGTTATTAATGCTAATAATAATAATAATAATAATAATAATAATAATAATAATAATAATAATAATGGTAACTTTTATGAAATTTTTTAATAGGTAACTCAAGGAAACTACATCATAACACTATGTCACTGTTCACGTGTTGTTTTTCAACTTCCAGTGTTATTTTGGAGATAAGACATATAAGGTGTTTAAATTTTTTTTTTTTTTAAGTTTTAAAAAAAAATAAATAAATGAATAAATAAAAAATAAATAAATAAATAAAAAATGGCCAGACTGCACATTAGGGGCCATGCATAACTCAAAAACTACTAATCGTACATTAAAAAGGATTATATTTTTGAAATCCTTGTCGAATTTTAGGTAAGAAAAATTGGGAAATAAAAAGTAAATTCTTATAATAATTTTATTACGTAAGTAAATTTTACTGTTTTATAAGCCTCGCAAGAATCGTACGCGTGGCAATGTCATTTTTTAAATTTTTTTTTTAGAAATTGGAAAACATGGGAAATACCCTAAATCGTCTACAGGAAAAGTAGTAGACAATATCATCATCACTCACGGGTCGGAGGTACGGGGGGCAGAGCCCCTCTAAGACAAATGTTCGGTTTTTTTACATGGCATTCATTTTAATTATCAACTTATCGTACATTTATATATATATATATATATATATATATATATATATATATATATATATATATATATATATATATATATATATATATATATATATATATATATATATATATATATATATATATATATATATATATATATTATTATTTTTATAAAAAAATTTTTTTAAATTTTTTTTTTTATAGTTTTCTTACTGCAAATTACCCAAGGATTTCATAAATATAATCCTTTTTAATGTACGATAAGTAGTTTTTGAGTTATGCATGGCCCCTAATGTGCAGTCTGACCCAAAAAATAAATAAATAAATAAAAAATAAATAAATAAATAAAAAAGAAAATAATTCTCACCATGTTTTAAATGAGGTATGGGTAACTTTTTTTTTTTTTTTTTACTACTAATGTTATGTAATTCATTAGTGACGTAAAGATGAAATAGGCTTTTGATGTCACTTGTAATACTGTACAATAGCTATGATATCATAATAATGACGTAAAGTTGCGCAATGACGATGTGTCGTAATGATGATGCAATGTTACATTATAAGACATACTATGTTTTACGTACTTGTATCAATCCAATTAAGATATTACGTATTTTGTACACGCATATATATATATATATATATATATATATATATATATATATATATATATATATATATATATATATATATATATATATATATATATATATATATATATATATATAATATATATATATATATATATATATATATATATATATATATATATATATATATATATATATATATATATATATATATATATATATATATATATATATATATATATATATATATATATATATATATATATATATATATATATATATATATATATATATATATATATATATATATAATTTCATAATAAAAATAATTTGTTGTGTAAAATATTAATTTAAAAAACAATTAAAAATTTAAAAGGTAAATAAATAGCATATAAGTTTTCATTTAAAATATAAATGAAAACTTGCTGAAATCAGGGTGTGCAACACATTTGAATCTTCATTGTTTGCTTTTTTATGCTAATAATGATAATTATAATAATAATAATAATAATAATAATCGTAACTTTTATGATGTTTCCTAATAGGCAACTCAACGAAAGTTCATCGTAACACATGTCACTGTTCTCGTGGTTTTTTTTTTTTTTGAGATAGTGCATACAAGATTTTTTAATTTATAATAATAATAAAAAAAAAAAAAAAAAAAAAAAAAAAAAAAATTCTCAACATGCGTTAAATCAAGCATAGATAACCTTTTTTTTTTGACTCGTGGGCGACATACTGCGTTTTTTATTCGGTTGAGGGCTGCACATTTCCATTTTCATCTTTTTGAAGCCATATAAAATTTTTTTTTAACTTTATCCTCTTAATTTAATATTAACCAATTAATATAATTGCAATAATTAAAAAATATACGTTAAATTTAATATATATATATATATATATATATATATATATATATATATAATATATATAATATATATATATATATATATATATATATATATATATATATATATATTTATAAAAAAGCCCTGAATGATTATTAAAATGTCAAATTCCTTTGATGTCTAAAATAATTTTCCTTTAGGCAGCAGGTTGCCCACTTGTAACTTAAATTATTATTTATTTTATTTATTCTGCACTATATAAAAGAAGATAATTTTTGTTTTGCCGCATTTTAACATGGGAAGGTTTAAAGGGAAAGGTCCGAACTCCTTTACAGAAAATAATAAAAATAAAAAAATTAAAAAAAATGTATACATTTTATTATTTTTTCGAGGACCGCACACTACTATTTTAATTTTGTTGAGGGCCATATAAAACAAATCGTTAACTTTATTTTCTCAACGTTAACACTTTTATATTGTGAGCACTTTTATATTTTAGTTACTTATGATTTTTGTAAAGGAGTTCGGACCTTTCCCTTTATACTTTCCAATGTTAAAATGCGGCAAAATAAAAACTATTTTCTTATAGGCCTACGAAATTACCTGAATGTTCAATTTCCAAATCGATGGATCGGACGGAATGGTCCAGTGTCCTGGCCTGCGATGTTCCGACATATTATTTCTGTTTGGGCTACATGAGAAGCCTCATTTACGACACACCTGTCCAGTCAGATGAGGATCTCGTATCAAGAATTGCAGTGGGTTCTGCAGATTATTGCAAGGATGACAGGCCTCTTCGAAAACGCATAACAGTCACTACAACGTAGGTATTGGCAATCATTTGCATTGATGTTGGCGGTAGACACTTCGAACAGTTATTGTAAATAATGGTTGTGAATAATAAATGTAAGGTTTGCCTATCGGTGTTTGATTTTCCATCGTATACCTATTCTTAACCTTTATGCGCACTATCTAGTAAACTAAACATTTGCGGACACATGTGTATAGTATAGAATGTGCCTATTTTGTCCTTCCCTACTCACTGTTAAATTTTGTACCACCTATCTTACAACACCCTGTATATATATATATATATATATATATATATATATATATATATATATATATATATATATATATATATATATATATATATATATATATATATATATATATATATATATATATATATATATATATCAGGCTTGGGTCCAAGTATAAGTAGTTATACTTATACTTCAATACAAATTTTTTAGTATTTGTACTCGTACTTGAGGTTTCAAAAATCAAAAGTACTTGTACTTAAGCCTAATATACTTGCAAAAATTAAGTACTTTTAAGTACTTTTAAGGTAAGTTAAATTTGTATAAATCCTTAAAAAAAATTTATTTTTCCTGAAAAGAAAAAATATTTTTCTGATCCTCACGTCTTTGATTTGTCATAAATGTTCTTGAATTTAGATAAATCTCACATTATTATTATCATTATTATTATTATTATTATTATTATTATTATTATTATTATTATTATTATTATTATGTAGGTGTCGTTCCGGGTGTTAGACCTCCAACCCGGTATCACCGCTTCCCAGTGAGCAGTAACGACACCTGTAAAAGCACTTCAAAAAATTATTAAAATAACAAATTTTTATTATTATTATTATTATTATTATTATTATTATTATTATTATTATTATTATTATTATTATTATTATTATTATTATTAAATTTTAGAAAAGTTAAAGTTTAGGTGTTCCAACTTTTTATTTATTTATTTATTAATTTTATAACACTTTGCCACCACTCACTGCAGAACCCCTTTCAAAGAGGTGAAAATTTTAAAATAAAAGGCAACCCACCCAAAATCTAAGCTTAACTTAACGCAAGTCCTTGAAGAGAGGAAGATTGAGAATTAATTGGAAAAAAAGATGAAAAAGAGAGTTCCACAAAACAGAGACAATTGTCGTGCCTCCTCCTTTCCATACAATGGAGTAGGCATAATAAAGATCAAGCCTGGAGTTTCCCATACTCACATAATATTCCTGTGAAAGCAAGAAAATCTTTGTGTTACAAAGGCAACACAGTGGTGGTAGAATGTTAGAAATCAATTACCACGAACACCTGCTGCTGAAGTACCTACTGAAAAGAGATAGTTGTGTCAGCGTTACATCACAGAGACAAAGAGTCAAGGGAGTTTGAAAGTAGGGAACATTTTATTAGTCTTTTAGCCTAAGGCTCAACCCTATCCAAAAGAAAGGTGGAACCGGAGCTCCTCCAAATGTAAGAACCCTCCTTCATACAACAGCACATAAGACCAATATAGTAATTGTTAGAAAGAAAAAATTCCCACAACCTGAACAGAACTCCCAGTTTCCTTAAAGTTACCATAACAACTGTTGTAGAATGAGATTTCCATCAGAATTGATTGCTTATGTACAGGCCAAGGATATTTATGTTGATTGCAGTCGAAATGTGAAAGACGTTGAAGGAGATAGGAGAGTTGGAAGGTGTTTTTGAGATGGAGAAGAGAAAATGTTGAGTTTTTAATGTTGAATTTCACAAGATAAAGTTGAGAAGCAATTCTAGATGCAAAAGAAAGTACAGATTTGAAATGAGTGGAAGAATTGAGAGTTAAGTCATAGGCATAAGTAAGAATGAACAGAGTTGAAAGTTCAGCTGAACAGATCATTGATGAAAAGTAGGAATAAAGTTGGAGATAGAACAGAACCATGAGGAACACCACAATTGATATTAAAAGAGGAAGAGGTTAGTTGCTCAATCAACAAATGCTGATATGGAATGTGAGAGAAAACTAGACATTAGTAAGCAAAGAGAAGCAGGAAATTGAAAGGAAGGGAGTTTGTATCGTACACGGTCAAAAGCTTTGGATACCTTCAAGTGCCACCACACAATACTCACCATATTCCTAAGGACAGAAGACCATAAATCAGAAGATAGGAAAGCATGTCACCAGTTGATTTCAATCGTCAAAAGTCATACTGATGATAAAAAGAAGAGAATTAGACTCTATATGATCCAGGAATTGAGAGTTGAAAAGAGTTTCAAAGAATTTAGACAACCCAGGGGAAAGCTATAGAGTATAGGACGATAGTTGAAAGGATCAAAATGTCTATTCCTATTTGGGATCGGCTCAACAAATGCTTGTTTCATGAATTGAGGAAAATTATTCAAATTGATGCATATAGAGTAGTCGAACAAGGACAGGCGACAGCTGAGACGGATACTTCCTCAGAGCATGGAGAGGAATGCCCTCTGAGCCATTGGCCATGGATCTCAGGATATCACCCTCTTAGAATACATGAGAGGAGGAGGGATAAAAGTATTGTTCAGTATGGAATTAGATGAAAAGAGTAGGGTGATAAGATTTGCCTTTTCAGAAAGAAAATTAACTAGAGATCATAGATGGACCATATGACTGATATTCTTAAAGATAGGCAATAAGTTTTTGTATCGTTTGAAGATGACATTAACTGTTCTTAGCGGCAGTATTCCGTTTCGTCAGGTTAAAAATCTCTTATGTTCACAAGCAGATGTATTCAAAATATAATTGTGCACGGTTTTTCGGACTAAAAAACTCACACAAAAGCGTCTTCAGTTGGATGAAAATATAAAAAATTTATCAATACACAAAGGTAATAGATCCTTGGTTTAAACTTGAATGATGTTCTGAAAAAGGTTAAAGTAACAGAAAAGCTATCGTATTAACGACAGCTCAATTCATTTTCAAAGCTTCTAAATTTCGTTTTGCATTATCAGAGGATTTACTGAGGAGTAGTTCAGCAAACCCTCAACTAAAGAGGAAAATGTTCAGCTTATGGCTTCCTCAACTTAAACCCCTACAGACGCATACCAAATTCAGGAGCACATAAATATTGAAAATACAAAAATATTTCAGTCAACCATATAATTCTGAGGAAAGGCATGTACAGACAATATTGGGAAAATCATGATGAGATGTTCCAAGCAATGGTAAAGCTGTCACATAAATATAGAATATTCCAGAATGTTCATCTTCACGGGAAAAGTCTTTCTCTCGGAAAGATGTTGATTTGATTGACAAAAAAATTTGAAACTCTCAATGTTTATGAAATGCAACAATAACTAGAATTATGATTTAATTTTTACACTTAATTTAAGAATAAAGAATTAAAAAAAGCCTTACAGAATTAATAAAATTTTAATTATTTTCAAATACTTTTTATTCAATATTTACCTTATAATTAAATTATTGTATATTTTACCATATTGTTTAAAATAATTCAAAATATAGGAATGGGTCTCAATAGTATAATTTTACATGTTAATGACTGGTATATATATATATATATATATATATATATATATATATATATATATATATATATATATATATATATATATATATATATATATATATATATATATATATATAATTAATTTTTTTTTTTTTTTTTTTTTTTTTTTTTTTCACCTCTGAAGGGCAAAGACCAGAGGCCTCCTAAAGTTTCTACCAGACTTTCGGAAAAAAAAGATCGGAATCCTGGTCAAACTAAAGACCGACATGTCCTGAAGCATGGCTTTTGAAGGTGTGTAAGTCATAGGAAGTTGGGGAAAATAGATGAAGGATGTGTGTTCCAGACTTTACCATTAGAGTACATATAAGATTGAGCAAAGCTGTTAAGTCTGGATAAGGTTGAGACTGTGCAGAAAGACATATCGCACGACCTCTTCTCAATGTAGGAGATTTACGAAGAGAGAGCTTTGAAGATCAGTGTCTATTGTAATAGAGATGGTATTGAGAGACTGATGCAACAATTCGACGAACAGAAAGATATTGGAGAGGAATAGTAAGGGCAGGAGAGCTGAAAATAAGGAAAGCTCTAGATTCCACCATTTCAAAGAGAGATGTATAAGTGGAACCACCCCAGATACATGAGGTATATTCCATACAGGAGCGAACAACACCACTTTAGGGAGCAAGCAACTGGGGTGGAGTGAAGAAATTCTGAAGGCGCCTCAGTTCACCTAACCTCTTGGAAGCTTGTTTGGAAAGAGAAGTAATGTGATCTTTCCAAGAAAGACCACGAGAAAAAGAAACACCAAGAATATTAAGGAGAGATGAAAGTTTGACTTGTGTGTTTTCGAAGAAGATATCATAGTTGTTTGGAAGATTGAGTCGCGCAGAGAGATAGAGAAATTGAGTTTTGGTGGCATTCAAAATGACTATGTTTTCTCTGCCCCAATTTGAAATACAAGATAGATCAGAAATCAGCTACCCCAAGGCTATTCTCCATGCATCTATTAACTGTTGTTGAAAGGGGCACATTTCAAATTGAAAAGAGTAATGAAGGGTGGAGTCATCAGCATAGGAGTAGATAGCAAATGAAGTAACAGAGAAGTCATTAATGAAAAACAGAAAAAATGTTTGGGATGCTACATAGTACATTTTCTTAAGGAACACCACTATTAATAGATTTAAAAGATGAACAATGGCCGTCTACAACAGCTGCTCTAGAACGACCAGAAAGGAAATCAGAGAGAAGGCCACAGAGAGAAGGTTAGATTCCAAAAAGGGGAAGTTTGGAAATCAAAGCTTTGTGCCAGATTCTATCGAAAGCTTTCGATATCTCCAGCGCGACAGGAAAAGATTCACTGAAATGCCGAAGAGCTGAGGACCAAGAGTCAGAGAGAAGGGAAAGAAGATCGCCTTTAGAGCGTTTCTTACGAAAGCCATACTGACGATCAGAGATAAGATTAGAAGAATTGAGATGTTTCGAAATCTTCCTGTAAAGGATAGTTCGAAAACTTTAGAAAGAACGGAGGTTAAAGAAATAGGACGGTAGTTAGAGGGTTGAGAAGGGTCCCCCCGTCTTCGGCACAGGCTGAATGAGAGCACGTTTCCGGCAAGAAGAGAAGGTTGAGGTAGAAAGACATAGACGAAATAGTTTGCCAAGGTAGGGCGTTATCTCGGAATTACAAGTTTTCAGAACCACATGAGGAATATCATCAGGACCGTACGCCTCCTTAGAGTTAAGCTCATAGAAAGTAGAAATGACGTCTTAAGAAGAAATTACAATTTTAGGCATAAATGAGTTGGAGTGGGTTGAAGGAGTAGGAACAGCTTTGGTTCGGAATCGTCTAAGGTTGAATTAGAGGCAAAAGTTTGGGAGAAGAGTTCAGCTTTAGAAGAAGGCAAAAGGGCAGTTGAACCATCATGTACTTGTACTTATATAAGTACAGTCCATTATTTCTGTGCTTGTGCTTGAACAATTCTTATGTACTTGTACTTAAGTTTAGTGACCTCTACTTGAACTCAAGCCTGATATATTTATATGTATGTATGTATGTATGTATGTATGTATATATATATATATATATATATATATATATATATATATATATATATATATATATATATATATATATATATATATATATATATATATATATATATATATATATATATATATATATATATATATATATATAATGTGTGTGTGTGTGTGTGTGTGTGTCCATGGAAATAGATGTAGAAAGCATTAATATTACCTATAAGAAGGGTGTTGAATTTTTAGAACGCAGTAAATACATTGACAATTTGCATAATTATTGAAGCGTTAACTAATGCAATAAACTAGGCAGGAAGATCGGCAGGAAGATCGCGAGACTCTAATGAAAAAAAAATTGAGATTAGAAACTTTTTTAATTTTAAGTTTGTCGGAACCTAATTAAAAATTTAGCAAAGTATAAAAATTACGTCAAATTTATTAAGAATCAATTTAAAAATTAGATAAAAAAGGGTAAAGTGATATATATATATATATATATATATATATATATATATATATATATATATATATATATATATATATATATATATATATATATATATAATATATATATTATATATTAAACACTATGGCTTGAAAAGTATGCCTGGTTGTGAAACATCTTAACCAAACACTACTAAACTCAATCCTAACTGAGAAAGAGAAATTAATTGGCGTAGCTTTATAATGGCATTCTGACTAATTCAGGATAGATGTTAATTAGCAATAAATATCTTCATGATTTCAAAATGGTTATTGTAATCCCATTGTGGCTTTCTACATCTTGGTTCGAGTTGGAATTTACTGCGCTCACAAACTTAACTAACAAAGTAAAAAAAAAAAAAAGTTACAAATTGACACTGTTGAAAATGAAATGAAAAGTGAGCATCATATCTCACGAAATATTAAAATAATCTGCTGAATCACATCAAGTCTCATTATCTCATTAAAAGCATTCGTGGTAAGGGTTAGTTATTTTTATTTTATAGTGATCTAAATTCTTTGTGTTAGGTACTGTGTATTATTTGCTGTCTTTTATTCATGGATTGTTTCTATGTTTAGCAGAGAAACAATCAGACTTTGGTCCGAGTACAAGTCACAGTTTTTAAGCATAAGTACATGATAATTATTCAAGTACAAGTACAAAATAATGGATTGTACTTAAGTACGAGTACAAGCACATAGCAGAAGTACAAGTACATTTAATTTTTTAATTTATTTTTTTTATAAAACCGGTCATTACCATGTAAAATTATATTGAGACCCATTCCTACATTTTGTATTATTTTAATCAATACGGTAAAATATACGAGAATTTAATTATAAGGTAAATATTGAATAAAAAGTATTTGAAAATAATTAAAATTTTATTAACTCAGTCTTTTTTAATTCTTCATTCTCAAGTGTAAAAATTTGAAGCATAATTCTAGTTATTGTTGCATTTCACAAACATTGAGAGCTTCAAATTTTTTGTCAATCAATCAACATCTGTCGGATATATATATATATATATATATATATATATATATATATATATATATATATATATATATATATATATATATATATATATATATATATATATATATATATATATATATATATATATATATATAATATATATATATATATATATATTATCAGAA
>SEYY01002088.1:152500-165000 GCA_009176605.1 Armadillidium nasatum | reverse complement strand
TTTAATTAGTTGAAACTAATTTAATTGCCTTCAAAAATTAAATATTTCGTATGAAATTAGTTTAAATAGGTTACGTAATATCGTTATTTATTATTTTGATAAGGATTGACCTTGATGTTTATTGTCCTAGAGAGCGGAACAATGTAATTCCGTAGGACGATATTAAATATTATTATTATTATTATTATTATTAAAGTCGAGAAACGAAAGGGAAATAAGTTATCGAGTTTTAAAAATCAAAAGAAGTAGCGAAAAATCCTGAAATGAAGCCAATTTTATATATTATGTTTTATAAAGAGTATATTTTATAAATCTCATATACGGTTCATGTCTTTTCCCTTAATTTTTCCCTAACAAACTAGTTCGACTTAAACTAACCCTGACTTTAAGGGGAAATGTAGTCCTAACGGCCAGCAAATATATTTATATATCAATATAAGTTTATTGCAACAAAAATTTGCAAAATAAAAATAAAATCTGGCTATAAAAAATTGCCACGTGTTGCAAAATAAACAAAATACGCCAAAAAAAAGCGCAAATGAAAACTTGGCTATAAAAAAAAAAATAGCCTGGTGTAGATATAATTAAAAAGAATCCATATATAAACTGTGTATCATTTATTGAAATCCTAAAAAATATAAAGGACGGCGCTATATTTACCTTTGACCCATGGGTAGCTTTAATAAGGTACTAAGGTTTTACTTCTACCAAGTTAAAATGAAGGTAGAGTGGATCAAGTGGGGGGGGGGGTTAAGAGGTTTAGGGATTAAAAATTTTCCTACAGGATATATACGAGAAAAGATTTTATATAAAAACTAAAGCAAACATTAAAATTCACTCTAAGGACATTTTGAAGGAGTAAGATTTTTAAGATTACCTGAATTCTTCAGATGCTACTACCATAGTATAAGTAAAATTTATAGTTTATACTATGCTACTACCATTGCAAGGCTTATTACCGAGTTTATACTTTAATTAACCTCACAATAAAGCGACATAGACAAGAGTAGCAAAATTAAATTTTAATTAAAGTTTTAAGTTTTTCCCCTGCTTGATTATTATTATTATATTTCAAGAATAAGAGAGAGAGAGAGAGAGAGAGAGAGAGAGAGAGAGAGAGAGAGAGAGAGAGAGAGAGAGAGAGAGAGAGAGAGAGAGAGAGAGAGAGAGAGAGAGAATTAACGGTACATTCAATCACTCCCGGTAGGCAAAAAACTTCCTTACAGGCCATCATTGTTAGTTCAAAACAAGAACAAAAGTCCACATTTTGAGCCGTGTTTGCTTCCTCCAAATGTTTTGGTAGACCATGTGGTTTAGTTTGATAATTTCGTATTATTATTTTCCAAAACCTTAAGTAAATGAAGTAAATAATTTCTTATTTCACCCACCACCAGAATAATATATATTATTATATATATATATATATATATATATATATATATATATATATATATATATATATATATATATATATATATATATATATATATATATATATATATATATATATATATATATATATATATAATATATATATATCACCTTGTCTACTATCTTCATCTTTATGTCCGAGCTGTTCAAGGAAGCAATTCACGTTGTCAGGGCACGCCCATAACCTGAAAGGGCAGAGGTGCCATACAGTTGGCTATAAGGAGAGCAAGTAAATGGCATTGTGTTACGGTGTGAGTTATGTTCATGCCAAGGTTTTTAAACGTTCCAGAAAGAAATTAGGTAATATAATCGATTTATACAACGCCTTGTAGAAAGAGATAGCGTCCTGTTTGTTTAAAACTAATAATTATTTTATGTGGATGGGTACAATTATGAAAATGAGGTGGAGGGGTTGAGTGGGCTGGGGTTTTTCCTTTGATATTTCAGAAGAGGATTATTTGAAAGAGTGCTTTATTGTGATTGTTTTGTGAAAGTAGAGTTGTGGATGAGGGAATTCGAATTATTTGATAAGAGTAGGACAGAAAGCTTTCATTTGTAGGCTTCATTCTTCCTGTACAGCTTTCCTGTATCTTTACAGAATCTATTGTGGACAACCACCTTTCATCCATTAAGTCTATTTTTTTCAGATATAGCATGCAGACATGCTTCGACCAAGAAAGAGAGATGAAGCTAGAAAAAAAAGTAGTTCTCAAATAATTAGAAATTGGATGAAAGATCGAAATTATGGAAACTGATAAAGCAGAGAGTGCACGAAATCATCCTGATAGTTCCACTTTTGTCAAAAAGCCCTAGACTCTCCCGAAAGACCCAGAAGTGCAAAAGAAGTCCACTAACATTTATACAATTTTAAAAATATGCAAGAATTTTTTTGCTATAACTTGGACTCGGGTATTTTGTACAGAATATATGAAAAACAATCAGTAAATTAATTTTTTAAATTACTTACCTATAAAATTGTTGCAATTTGAAATCTGAATCCAGAGACTTGAATTCAAACCCTGATCCGGATTATATATATATATATATATATAATAAATTATAATATTATATAAATATTAAATATTTATATAATATATTATTATAATTATATATATAATATATATATATATTATAATTAATATATAAAAAATAATTAAATTAAAAAAAAAAAAAAAAAAAAAAAAAAAAAAAAAAAAAAAAAAAAAAAAAAAAAAAAAATTAAAATATATAATATATATATATATATATATAATATATATATATATATATATATATATATATATATATATATATATATATATATATATATATATATATATATATATATATATATATATATTATATATATATATATATATATATATATATATATATATATATATATATATATATATATATATATATATATATATATATATATATATAATATATATAATATATATATATATATATATATATATATATATATATATATATATATATATATATATATATATATATATATATATATATATATATAATATATATATATATATATATATATATATATATATATATATATATATATATATATATAATATATATATATATATATATATATATATATATATATATATATATATATATATATATATATATATATATATATATATATATATATATATATATATAATATATATATATATATATATATATATATATATATATATATATATATATTAAAATATATTATATAATTTAACGAATTTTAAGTTTATAAAATTTAAAATTTCGTTTTTAAATTAATTTTAAATTAACAAAATAAAATGTTTTAATTTTTCAAAATAATAATAATTAATATGTCGTCAGAGATGTATTAATTTTTTTTTAACTTCAGTATTAAAATAATTTTATTCTTATTATTATTATTATTATTATTATTATTATTATTATTATTATTATTATTATTATTATTAAAAATTGATTAAAATAAGTTCTCATCATAAGTCCTTAGGGTTAGCAACGTTAATATTTTCCCATACCCTATTATCCTTCAAGCAATTTCTCAATGGGGATGGGTTAATATAAATGTGTGCGTGTGTTTAGGTGTGTGTAGATGTTTATGTATGTATGTGTGTGTATTTGTGACCTTGTCTGTTACGGAGATTACAGTAATAATAGTGAAATTATCGATGTCGTGTTATATTTATCAGTTTAGGAGGCGTTTTTTTCTCTGGGTAAAATATATTAAGTTCTCTGGTACCTCTTCTTCCCTTTCATTCCTTAAGTCAAACAAATACTTGCTCAACTTTTTTTTTTTCATTTTGTTTGTTTTTTTTTTAATTGTTTATTTCTCCTGATGGCTTTTCTGTTGTTTTATCGTACGCTGAAAGCTAAACTCGTAGCTCAAACTCTATATTAGATTTTCTAGTTTTAGTTCGTAAAATTAGCTTCTCCCCCTTCTCTTCTCTCCCTACTCCCACTTTTTCTCCATTTCCCTCCCCCTTTCCCATCTCTTCCTCTCCTTTGAGTATATATATATATATATATATTTAAATTCAATTTCCTATATATTTTCACTCTCTTTTTTTTTTTTTATCATATTTTTTGACTCCAGACTGTATGTACCGTTATTGTCATTTCTTCTAGCAGACGACTTTTAATATCTAGGACACCAGACATTCTATTTCTCAATTTTCTTCGATTTAAACACTTTAATCCTATATATTTGGTAATGTCGGCCAATAATCTTGACAGATGAGTTACGATAGTTCCTTAATGGTTCTATTTTACAACTAGAGTTCAACAATATATATATATATATATATATATATATATATAATATATATATATATATATATATATATATATATATATATATATATATATAAGGGCCCCGGCCCCGGCCCCGGCCCCGGCCATTTTTACTGACCCCGGCCCCGGCCCCGGCCCCGGCTAAAAATCAGGGAAAACCGGGGTTGCCGGCCGGGGTTAAAATGGCAAATTATACAAAAAATTTTTTTTTTTAATTTTCAGCCGATTCTGCTGAAACTTTCAGTGTATATAGATTTTTTTACCGGTAAGAAAAGTCCATTTCTAGCGTTTTTCCGAGTCTATTACGGTTAAAAAAAATTTTTTTTTTTTTTTTGTGGAAATTTTACCCTTTTTCAATAGAATGGCGGTGCCAAACCACTTTTTAGAATGAGCTGAAAGTTGGACTATTTATTCAAAAATTATATGGGCTACAAAAGCCTCTAATAGACTTTTGTTCCCAGAGTTATAGAAAAAATGTTATAAGCCAAAAACTGACCAACTATAGAAAAAAAAATTTTTTGAACTAAAAAAATCCACCTTTTCAGACAAAATCTTTTTTTAAAAAATACAACTATAACATTTCCTATTTTTGGTGTGTATAGAGGAGGGGTGGGGCTACAAATTCCTCTATGTACTTTATTCGATGAGATTCGTTGGTTTTGAGATATAGCCTTCAAAAGGTCCATTTTTGGCCAAATTTCAAAAAATTCCCAAAGTTTGAGAGGCTATATCTCGCTTCAAACAAAGGGCATTTAAAAAATGCACTAAATAAAAATTGTTGCCCTGTTCCTCTTCTAAACAATATTCACAAAATAAAAAAAATAGTAGGTAGCATTTTTTTTTTTAAATAATTTTTTCCTCCAGAAGGGTACGATTTTTGCAAAAAAAAAACTTTTTTCTAGACGTGATATCAAAAATCTATTCCCACCAATGCAAGAAATTGGGGCAAAGGTATTCAGTTAAATTTTCAGCTCATGTGGACCAGTGGTTTGACCCAGTTATTCATTTTTTTCAACTTTGGGTCCAAATAAGTTTCAAACCGTTATAGACTCAAAAAAATGCTCGAAATCAACTCAGAACTTCGTGAAAAAATTCACATACTTTGAAAATTTCAGCTCAATCAGTCAAATAATAAAAAAAATTTCAAACAAAATATAAGAAAATTAAGATTTTTTTTCTTTTCTGTTTCTTTTGACCGCTCCTTTTCTGCTAGTGAATGTTCATCTTTGTGTTTTGATTTTAGATACTCCAAAAAGATTTGGTTGAAATTTTTTTACTTGTAGCACCCGGAGGTTCTCTTCTAATTTTCTGACTGCAGATGTTACATTTAGCTATTTCGAGCCTATCCTGAAACATTGTAAAGTATTCAAATACTGCAGAAGCTGATCTTTTAGCCATATTGACTGAAAGTATAAACAAAATAATAATTTTTAAATAATGCAGCTAAATGATACAAGTTTGATACATAGCAATAAAATAACAATGATATGTATAAATACAGGTTAAATTGATAATTTTATATCTTACATTTTTTCAAACTTTACCTTTGGGTCTTACCTAGGTAAACGTGTTAAATCACTATTATGAATTAGAATAATTTTTTTTTAATTTTTGTACTTTTTTTAAACTTTAACTATACAAAACTGTAATTTTCTGATTTTTTTTTTCGAGAAAATGCATATAATCATTAATTTAAGTGAATGTTGGCTATTCTACTCCTTCCTTACAATTAAATAAACCTTATATCTAATTTTCTTAACCTAAAATTTCAGTGCTTTTGACCTCTTTACAAATTTTAGGAAACCCCGGCCATAACCCCGGCCAAAGCCCCGGCCCCGGCCCCGGCCAAATTGGGTGACCCCGGCCCCGGCCCCGGCCAAATTCCAGCCCCGGTCGGTTCCTATATATATATATATATATATATATATATATATATATATATATATATAATATATATATATATATATATATACAGTGGCGGTTCGTCATTATGGGCTCCGGGGCTGCAGCCCCTCCAAATTAAAAATACCAGGCGTAGGATGTTGATATAAATATGAAATTTTTGTCAGAGAAAAGTGATTTAAATTCATTTTTTAACAACTTAATACATAAAAAGTATAAATCATTAAAGAAAATAAGAAGTAAATGCATTTGGGAACTTCAAAATTTTGTGTACGATATTATTTTTCAAGCATTGCCATTATTTAAAAAATGGGCTGTAAAATTTTCGCCCAAATAAGACAGATTTAGCAACCACGGAATATGTAGCACTTACGACAGTTGCTTAAAGTCTCATCTCGAGGGAGGTTATTTTTTTAATTGTGGAAGAAAAATTACAAGTTTTATGTTTTTTTTTTCTTGTTCGATATTTATATATATATATATATATATATATATATATATATATATATATATATATATATATATATATATATATATATATATATATATATATATATATATATATACATTATGCCAGAATGCACTTCTACATACTTAAATATAATATTACAAAAACTATTTAAAAGTACATTAAAAAGGCTAACATTTTTGTAATCCTTGCAGAATTTTAAGTAAGAATAATTGGGAATAGAAAAAATCTTATAATAATTTTAATACGTACGTAATAATTGTTTTTTTATGCTGAAAGACGTACGTTTGGCAAGTCTGTTTTTGTGAGATAAATTTTCCAATTTTGAAGGAAGATAAATTTAGCGATTGAGTAAGAATAGTGTAAAAAAAATGTGAAATTTATATAATTTGGTGTAATATGACAGTATGCTTTAAAACATTATTTATATGAAAGCAATTACAACTCCGATGACAACGTCTGAAGCAGAGAGATGTTTCTCGACTTTGAATAGAATAAAAACTATTAAATGTAGTACCATGTATTAGCGATGTTTTCAATAGAGAGCGAAATGGTTTAAAATACCAGATTTCAATGAAAAATAATTGAAAACTTTTCGACATCTAAAATTCAAAGAACTAATCTTATTTTTAAATAATAATATCAGCAAGCTTTCCAAGAACTAATCTTATTTCTAAATAATAATAATAATAATAATAATAATAATAATAATAATAATAATAATAATAATAATAATAATAATAGGCCTAAATGAAATGAAAGCTAAATAATAATAATACGAATGTCAAAACATTTGCATTGATATATAGATGCTTCCAGTATATCGATATTTCCAGAATAAGTAAGGTACGTTTGAATATATATATATATATATATATATATATATATATATATATATATATATATATATATATAATATATATATATATATATATATATATATATATATATATATATATATATATATATATATATATATATATATATATATATATATATATATATATATATAATATTTATAAAAATTTAACACACACACCACACACACACACACACACACACACACACACACACACATATATATATATATATATATATATATATATATATATATATATATATATATATATATATATATATATATATATATATATATATATATATATATATATATATATAAACTTGCAGCCCTCCTTGCCAAGTTTACACGAGCCGCCACTGTATATATATATTATATATATATATATATATATATATATATATATATATATATATATATATATATATATATTATATATATATATATAGGTTTTTTTTAATTATATCGTACCCCTTCGATTTATTACTGTAATTATTTTAAAAAAAAAAAAAAATGGCCAAAATATATTTTACCATCGAGAATGTAAAATGGCAATGGCGAAAATAACTATAATAATTATAATATAAACAATAATCGAAAAAATATAACTATTATGAAATTGAAGGGTATTAACTGCCACAAGTAATGAGTGAAATCCTTCGTAAAATCATTCATTTATGTGCAAAAACGGAAACCAGTAAGGTTGCCAAGTTATAGGGTTGCTAAGTTATAGAGTTGCTAAACGCAATAAATTACGTAAAATGAAATTACTGCAACTAATTTACTGACATAATATTTCAAATTGAAAGTAGTATTTGTCAATTTGAAATGCAATAAATGATTTTAATGCAAGCATTGTTGTTTTATTTTCCAATTAAAAGTAGTATTTGGATAGTAAATTAGCATAATCGATATATAGTAATTGAAATATTAATATTTAACTTTTAATATTTATCTTGAATTTTAAAATATTTTATTATTAATATTAGAGTACGTGCATGGCAGAGGAACATTTTTGTACCGGGAGTTCTACCCCCGGTACCCCAGCAACCAGTCAGTGGTGAAGAAATATAATCGGTAACCGATATATCGATATTAAGCTATAAGAAAAATCGATAATCGATATTTACACAAAAAAAATCGATAATCGATATTTACACAATAATAGTTGTCTTTTTCTCTAATTTTTAAATATCCCATATTTTGCTCATTTTATGATATATATATATATATATATATATATATATATAATATATATATATATATATATATATATATATATATATATATATATATATATATATATATATATATATATATATATATATATATATTATCGGGCATGTTTAAGTATCTACAGTTATACCCTTACAGCCAAGTTACAGGGCGCTTAACGTTCGTATCACATTTTTCTTATAGTTTTCGATGCTCCCCTAGAAACAGTCGATTCATGTCTATTTCAAATCTTTTCAAACCAATGTCACCTTCAGATCTTCCTGTAGAAGGTTGAGATTATTAGAAAGACGGATTCGAAGTAGATGTCGTGACCTTTTGACCTGTTGAGTTATTTGATCGAAGTTGATGAGTTTTTCTCATATTTTTCCTTCTTCTTCGCGATACCATGATTTTTTTCTGAAAGGTCAACAGCTCCTCCTCCTTCTCCTATCTCTGTCTGTCTCTTTGTGCCTGTCTGTCTGTCTCTTTGTGCCTGTCTCTCTCTGCCTGTCTGTCTGTCTCTGTCTGTCTGTCTTTCTGTCAGTCAATCTCTGCCTCTCTCTCACTCTCTCTCCATTCTCTAGTAACATTCTCCTCAACAAACAATCATTTATTAATTCTATTTCACATTATATGTAAACCAAATTCGTTCGCTTAAGACTTTCTTTATATAGACTATTTAGAATGATGCTTCATAACTATTTTTAATTTTTGCGTCAAATAACAACAATAACATTGCAACGCTCCCACATTTTTACTCTCTCTCTCTCTCTCTCTCTCTCTCTCTCTCTCTCTCTCTCTCTCCTTTTATATATAACTTCTTCCTGTAACTCCCCTTACTCTTCTGGCTTAAAATCAATTCAAAATGTTGTACCAATTTAACAAGCTTCATGCTAAGCTTTGTCAACAGCACTCATAAATAACAATAATAATAATAATAATAATAATAATAATAATAATAATAATAATAATAATAATAATAATAATAATAATAATAATAGTGCTAGTAGTAATAGTTCATCACCATTTGTATCAGAATTATTATCAAGCTACCATTGGCTATTACTAACAATAAAGCCATTATTAATATTACGAATATTGAAGAAAAAAAATTGTAAATATATAATTAAATTTATTAAACATTTTTAAAATAGGCTGAAGAGAGAATCGAAGATCGTGTGGGAAAATTATCTTCATATAATTATATAATTGCCGATAAATATTTTAATGAAATAAATTATGAAGTAAAATTCTTGTACTTTAATTTATTTTTAAAAAAAAATTATTTTTTAAATTTAAAGATAATGAGAAATAATAATAGTGAATGGATATTTTCCTGTTATATATATATATATATATATATATATATATATATATATATATATATATATATATATATATATATATATATATATATATATATATATATATATATATATATATATATATATATATATATATATATATATATATATATATATATTATATATTATAGTTTATGGTAATTATCAGTAGGGAAACAGGATTTAAGAACATACCTCCATCCTCTCTCTCTGTTTCTCTCTCTCTCTCTCTCTCTCTCTCTCTCTCTCTCTCTCTCTCTCTCTCTCTCTCTCTCTCTCTCTTCTCTCTCTCTCTCTCTCTCTCTCTCTCTCTCTCTCTCTCTCTCTCTCTCTCTCTCTCTCTCTCTCTCTCTCTCTCTCTCGTTTTATAAATAACTTCTTCTTGTAACTCCCCTTACTATTCTGGCTTAAAATCAATTCAAAATATTGTACCAATTTAACATACATCTCTACTTCCTTTAACTTAAGCATCTTCAAAGAATGTGTAGTCATAGTAAAAGTATTACTTAGTAATTTAGATCAATGTTATAAATTTAGGACAATCTCGTATCCATATTATTGTCTCTAAAACATTTAAATAAATATAAAATGGCTTGTAAATAACTAAGATTATTTTAATAATTGCAAATATTTTTTATATGTCTTTATTATTTTCTTGATAAAAGTTTTACAGTATAAACGATAATATTTGCTAAAAAAAACTTGCTTAATTAACGACGTGGTAACTTATAGGTTTAAGATAAGCAACTTTCTAGGACGAGACTATTTCGTTAGAAAATAGTCGTTGAAGTTTGAATTTAAACTCAAATGCAAAAGGGCTTATCCCCTTTTTTGTTTATGAATCTCCCTATCCACCTGACCTACTGTATATACGTTATTAGTATATACATTTATACTGTGGTGTAATATACGAATCGATCTCTAATTTGAACAGGGTTCAGTTCTCAATGTTCCCTAATTGGTCATGTGATCAATTTTTCTTTTCAACTAGAGCTAGTATTAAAATTAATAATAAAAATGTACGATGTAGCACCACATATTGTTATGCCTTTTCAAAAGCAATCTGATCAATAGTTACCTTTGCGTATTTAGACAAAATATTTTTCCCTTTTGGCATGCTTTTTAAATTAAAACAATTATTCCAAAAGTAATTAACCATTAAGATAAAGGTTCAGGTTTTGACTATTGAACAGTTAAGATAAAGGTTCAAGGTTGACTATCTAGTAAATTATAAATTTTGTACAAATTTACAGTCTTAATACCTCACCTTGACCAATTTGCCTTTTTCCATTATGACCTACTAAACCAGTTTTTTTTTATGAATAATTTTCTTGTACTTCTCAACAAGCTTGAGAGCACACACACACACACACACACACACACACACACACACACACACACACACACACACACACACACACACACACACACACATACACATACACACACACACATTCATTTGAGGTACTACTAGCATTACTGACAGGTCGAGAATTGCTTCATCGCTTATCAGTTTTACTTAAGAGTATTAATAATATATAAAGATATTACCTATGAATCTGTTTTGAGGGGGAGTACGATAAAGCTGAATTTCTGTCTAGAAAAACAATATATACATTAAAAGGGTTTTGTATTTTGAGTAAAAAATATTATATGCTCGACACGTGGTACAAAACGTATTTACGAACATAGTAACATTTGCTATGAAAGGATTAGTATGTATAATAAAGTAGTATATATAATATTCAATAAACTCCATATCTTTATTTCTGTGGGATTTTTGCATAAAAAAATACAGTTTGCTTCCATATTCGTATATTTCGAGATTTGTCTTTTTTTCTGAGTAAATCTCAGAGGACAACCTTAAAATTTGATAGCTTATTATTATATTATTCCTTTCCTTAAATTTAAATCAGTCCCAACTCAACATCGGCATTCATATTTTAGGAAATAAAAAAATGATTTGTTAATGGAAATGACTGAAATTCGAATATTTATATAACAAGTGTCTAGGATGTTCAGGTGTTCCTAGAAAATAATATACATTTTTTTGTTATTATTTCCTGGAACACATGCGCATGAGATAAGAAGAGATATGAACTCCTGGAACACATGCGCATGAGATATGAACTCCTGGAACACATGCGCATGAGATAAGAAGAGATATGAACTCCTGGAACACATGCGCATGAGATAAGAAGAGATATGAACTCCTGGAACACATGCGCATGAGATAAGAAGAGATATGAACTCCTGGAACACATGCGAACACACGAGATATGAACTCCTGGAACACATGCGCATGAGATAAGAAGAGATATGAACTCCTGGAACACATGCGCACGAGATATGAACTCCTGGAACACATGCGCATGAGATAAGAAGAGATATGAACTCCTGGAACACATGCGCATGAGATATGAACTCCTGGAACACATGCGCATGAGATAAGAAGAGATATGAACTCCTGGAACACATGCGCACGAGA
>SEYY01002088.1:135000-140000 GCA_009176605.1 Armadillidium nasatum | reverse complement strand
CACAGTGAAGGAAATGGCACTTATCTGCCACTAATATACTTTATAAGTTAAGGGTTAATTACATCAATAACTCCTTCAAATCTCCATTCACTTCAACATCGCTGTTCGAATTGTTGTAAACATCAGAATTATATATTAGCATTCAAGGAGATGTTCGAAGTCAAAGGAAATTGTAGTTCATTCTTCTAGTATGATTTTCATTCAAATTAAAGAAAGTTGGGGAATGACCTATAAATCAGTGGATTTTCTTAGTTTACTTCCTGATGACGTAACTCTTCCCCTAGCCCTCAAAATAATAAATAAATAAATAAATAAATAAAGTAAATAGGTTAGGAATACATTGGAATCAATGGATACACACTTTGACTGAAACTTATTATCAGACTGTTCATTTTTAAAGAAAATTGTGCTGCAATTCAGAAATATTTCTACTCTTTCAAATTTCGTTGTGACAACTTTATTTCAAGCTAAAGAACCATCATTTGGAAAGTTGGAAATAAACTGAAGGAAAAAAGATATCCTTTCAAACTAAGTCAGGTAGCCGTCTCTTTTGATTTTCTAGATTCTGATCAGATGTCTCAACGGAAGATCAGAATAGGGAGGTCAAACATGAATGAACTGGGAGAGCATCACTAGCTCTCATAGCGTGTGGAACGTAGTTCACTCGCTCTGAACTCGTGATGGCCTGAAGGGCAGTAATTTGTCTGCCTGGAGGGACAGCTTATCCCCTCGTAGGTGAGGTCCTCTCTCAAAAACAAAGCAAAAAATGAATGGACCATACACAAGGAAGTAAGTTTTCACCTTTTTTGAATGATTCAATATTTCTAGGGATGTGAATTCATTCAAATGTTCGTTTAATATTTTAGATGAAGGTAAGGCGGCACAAAGCATTGCAAGCTTCGATTTGTAATTTAATTAAACCTGATTTAATTAATGACATTTGAAAAGGATTTACTTTAAATTTGAGAACGAAAATAACTTGGTTTATTTGATTTTTTTTTTTTTTTCAAAGTTCTGATCTCAAGTACAAGCACTATTCGAGGAGGGGGAACTTTCTAGGGGATTCCTTCGTAGGATCAACATGACGGATCGAACCAACACTTTACAAGGTCATGAGTCAGTAGCTCTACCGCTATGCCA
The DNA here is from genome assembly GCA_009176605.1 of Armadillidium nasatum. Classification (NCBI taxonomy): domain Eukaryota; kingdom Metazoa; phylum Arthropoda; class Malacostraca; order Isopoda; family Armadillidiidae; genus Armadillidium; species Armadillidium nasatum. The sequence continues at coordinate 138,860 of SEYY01002088.1, read as the reverse complement.
CTGTCTCTTTAGATCTTCATTTTGCTCTTGATATATATATATATATATATATATATATATATATATATATATATATATATATATATATATATATATATATATATATATATATATATATATATATATATAAACACTTCATATTCCATTCATTTTCTACTTCCGGTTCTATAGTTAAGTAATAATGCACCCTTATAGCATTTCAAAATTTATATACTTGGCAAATGTTGAAGATATCGCGGTTTTTATATAACATATTTTAAATCAGTCCCTAATTAATTTGGCAATTACTTCATATTTTATAACACATTTAACAATTTATTGCTAAAACCCTCTCAAAAATGACAAAAGCACACGTAACAGTGAATACTGAAAGAGTTATACGTCAGCTTTTCTCCCCTATAGTTAGTGACTCAACGGCATACATATATTTAACACGATGGTGACTCAGTATGTTAAATTATTTAACCGTCTAGAACGTTTTGTTGAAAGTTTTGGCCTGAACATTCATGATTTTAAATTATTTATGATATTAGGACTTGTAGGAATGTTTTGCATACAGAATATCCTGTCAACATGCCTGAATAAAAAGATCATATAAGCCTAATTACTTTTTCTATATTCGAATTATATAGCGTTAGGATTTTTCAGTAATCCCAGAGTCCTTTATAGGCCTAGTTTCAAAATTTTTGAAGAGTTGAAGGATTGCGAGATGGGACTAAGATAAATAATTTGATCTTTTGCAGGATCTCCAACCCCATTTCTCATTTTATTTTATTTCTGGATTTTACAAAGTTTCTTTTGGTGAAGTCAAAACTAATTTGTTAATAGCAAGCCTGATAATTTGGACCTATCTATTTATAAACCGGAGCAGTCAATTGACTTATCGTGTCCAATAGTTCTTTGACAACTTTTTTTTACTTACTCCTTTTTTAAATCATTTTTATCTACACTCAGAAAACAAACTATCCTACTTTCTGGCAGAAAAGTAAAGCCAACTGGTACTTAAATATTAAAATATATGCTTGAATTTGATTATTGAAATCTAATTACCTAGATTTATATTTAAAAATGAGATACGTTTGTGGAAATAGTCTCTCACACCAAGGTTTGAACAAATCTGTTCAAAACGAGTCATTCATCAAAGCCAGGAGAGCGTCACTGAGCTCTCACTGCGTGTGGATGTGTTTCACTCGCTCTAAACTCGTGATAACCTGAAGGGTAGTATTTTGTCTTCCTGGAAGGACATCATATCCTCTTGTCAGGGAGGTCCGCTCTCAAAAAACAAACATTACCACCAGGAACGATTAATCGTAAGTCTTTAATTGCTTTTGTGATTATTTTCCTTACGCCTTATAGTTATCGATAGTTATCGATATTTCCCGTTTTGTAGTAAACATTATATTAATCCAGAAAATAGTGATTTTATATTCATATATATAAAAATAGATATAAAGCATTTAATTATTAAAGTTCTGTAATAACTTATAAATTTTATAAATTTGTAGGTAATGTAGATTTATGTCGTCAAAATGTGTATCCATAGATTCTAATGTATTTCTAACTTATTTTTTTTCTTGTTTTTCAAGGGTAGGGGAAGGGAAAGGAGACACAGTTCCTAATATTAATATCCAATCCGAATAAACTAAATATCTAAACTATTTTGTCATTAAACAGATATCACTAAACTTACCTTCACTAATTTTACCACAACGTAACTTTTAAGAAAACAAACGGAGAGCATATTAGCTCTCATTGTGTATGGACGTGTTTCCCTAGCTCTGAACTCACGATGGTCTGAAGGGCAGTATTTTATCATGCTGGAAGGGTGGTATATGCCCTCATCGATGAGGTCGGCTATCAAAAAACAAAACAAGAAAGAAAAAAACAAAACACCTTTTTAAAACCTAGCAAATACCATTAAGTTTACATCGATTGAAATGAATATATTTCTATTTAAATTTAAAGTCTAAACTTTAGCCTAAAATTTAAGCTAAAACCGAATTCAAACTTGGAAATTAAATTATTTTTTTAATTGAACCATTGTAAACAATGTTTCAGCAAAAAAAAAAAAACTAAAAAAAAATATAAATAAATATATATAATATAATATATATATATATATATATATATATATATATATATATATATATATATATATATATATATATATATATATATATATATATATATATATATATATATATATATATATATATATATATATATATATATATATATATATATATATATATATATATATATATATATATATATATATATATATATATATATATATATATATATATATATATATATATATATATATATATATATATATATATATATATATATATATATATATATATATATATATATATATATATATATATATATATATATATATATAGGCAAAAGTCAGAGGCGAAGTTTATAAGACGAAAATCTCTAGACTCCACCTTTCGAGAAGAGCTATATGTAGGGAACCACCTCAGATGTGTGAGGCGTACTCCAAATAGGGGAAAACAACATCCCTATAAGGAGCAAGCAACTGGGATGGTGTAAACAAATCACGAAGTAGCCTCAGAACGGCCAACCTCTTAGAAACTTGTTTAGAAAGAGAAGTAATGTAATCCTTCCAAGAAAGATCAAGAGAAAAAGAAACACCGAGAATATTGAGGACAGATGAAGGTTTGAGTTGAGTGTTTTCGTAGAAGATATCATAGTTGTGTGGAAGATTGTGTCGATGGAGGAATTGAGTTTTTGAGGCATTGAAAACGACCATATTTTCTATGAAACAATTTGAAATACGAGAAAGATCAGAGGTCAGTTGCTCCAAGGCCACCTTTCTTGCGTTAATTAACAGTTTTTGTGAGGAGCATCTTTCAAATTGAAAGGGGAAATGAAGGGTGGAGTCATCAGCATAAGAGTAGATGAGTGATGAAGTAATTGAGAGAAGTTCATTAATGAAAAGTAGAAAAAGAGAAGAGATAGGACAGATCCCTGAGGAACACCACTATTTATAGATTTATAGGAAGAACGGTGATCGTCTACAACAGCTGCTATAGAACGACTGGAAAGGAAATCAGAGAGAAGATAGATTCCGAAAGAGGGAAGTTTGGAAACCAAATTTTTGTGCCAGACTAAATAGAAGGCCTTCGATATGTCTAGCACAACAGCGAAAGATTCACCGAAACTCCGAAAAGCGGAAAACTAAGAGCCAGAAAGAAGAAAAAGAAGATCACAGGTAGAGCGTTCTTAACGAAAACCATACTGGCGATCAGAGATAAGATTAGAAGAACTGAAGTGTTTCCAAATCTACCTGTTATGGATAGATTCGAAAACTTTTGAAAGAACGGAGGTTAAAGAAAATGGACGATAGTTAGAGGGTTGAGAGGAGTCCCCTTTCCTCAGCACAGGCTGAATGAGCGCACTTTTCCAGCAAGAAAGGAAGGTCAAAGTAGAGAGACATAGGGGAAATAGTTTACCAAGGCAGGGTGCAAGCTCAGAAGCACAAGTTTTGAGAACCACAAAAGAAATATTATCAGGACAATACTGCTTCTTAGTGTTAAGCTCAGAGAGAGAGAAGCAGAAATATAATATATATATATATATATATATATATATATATATATATATATATATATATATATATATATATATATATATATATATATATATATATATATATATATATAAAAGGCAATTTATTAAAATATTATAATTATTTGGCAAAAGAAGAAATGCAAACATATAAAAACATATTTTTTTGCTTATAATTATTCTGAAATATATATTTATACTATAAAAGCGGTTCCTGGATTGCCTGGTAAAAGGTCTTAGTTTGAAGGCGTACAATTTAG
>SEYY01002088.1:102500-105000 GCA_009176605.1 Armadillidium nasatum | reverse complement strand
TATGTATAATATTATTAGTGATATTATTATTATTATTATTATTATTATTATTATTATTATTATTATTATTATTATTATTTCATAACAATCCTTTCAGTTTATGTAATAATATTTCGACTTCATTTATTAGGTAAAAAACCATTTCAATATGGAAAGCGTTTCTAAAATCAGTCCAATATTATTATTATTATTATATTATTATTATTATTATTATTATTTTATATTATTATTATTATTATTATTATTATTATTAAATTTTTTTTATAAATAAGTTGTAAAATGTTTATGAAGTTTTCACGTACGGTTTTGTAACTTGCAATTTCATGGTATATATATATATATATATATATATATATATATATATATATATATATATATATATATATATATATATATATATATATATATATATATATATATATATATATATATATATATATATATATATATATATATATAAATGCATGGCAGACCCTCCACTTATCGTAGTCGAGCAAAGCTCACCCTTATTAAAAATATTACTGTATTTGCCCAACAATTAGAAACATATTTAACTTCCTATAAGTTATGGTTCCTGCCAAACGCATGATGTTAGTCTCAAAAATTTATTATTATTATTATTATTTTATATTATTATATTATCAATTATTTTATTTATTATTATTATTATTTTATTATTATTATTATTATTATTATATTAATATTATTATTATTATTATTATTATTTATTAATTATTATTATTATTTTTAATATTATTTTAAATTTTAAATATTAAAATTTTTAAAATTTCATAAAAATAAATAATAATAAATAAAAAAAAAAAAAAAAAAAAAAAAAATAATTTATAAAAAAAAAATAAAAACAAAATAATATTAATATAATAATTAATAATATTAATATAATAATAATAATAATTAAATAATAATAATAATAATAATAATAATAATAATAATAATAATAATAATAATAATAATAATAATAATAATAATAATAAATAATAATAATAATTTTTAAAAAAATTATTTATAATATTAATTTATAAAACAAAAAAAATTAAAAAAAAAATATATATATATATATATATATATATATATATATATATATATATATATATATATATATATATATATATATATATATATATATATATATATATATATTATATATATATATATATATATATATATATATATCAGTGGTATTCCAAATCAGAATTAAATGACGTCATCAAAGTGGCCCAATCACAATTAAAATGTGACCCCCAGTAGGCGGGGCATAATCTTTTTGAAAGAAAAAGTGAAAGTTTTATAAACAAGGAAAAACCTTATCCTTTTTGTTTAGTGAGGAAGTTCAGTTTTATTTTAATTGTATACCTTTTTATTCGAAGTCAAACGGTTGGCTATGCATTCAGTTCAAAATATTATTTAATTTAAAAACGTTTAATATTAAAGCAAAATTTAAATTAAAATTAAGGAATATATATTTATGATGAAAATTTACTAACGTAATTATTAAATGTAAAAGAAATTAGTAAAAAGTTATAGTTTTTTTATATATTTTTTTTCTGGTCAGACATCTTGAAACGGATGTGATAATTGACCCTGAATTAAATTTGAGGTTTACAATGAAGATATATTCATATACAATGATTTGTATATATTTGTCGAAGGTCGCCATAAGACTAATTCCTTTTTTGTCTATTAGGAAAGCGAAACATTTTATTTTTCCATTCGCGCTCTAGTGCACTCACACACACACACACACACACACACACACACACACACACACACACACACAGAATAATAATAATAATTATAATTATTGAAAGGAATGAAACAGCTGTTTATTCTTTTGCTTAAAAATGGTCCCCTCCCTACCCTGTTTTTGACCAATCATTAAAACACCTCTCCCCCCCTCAATTAAAACCTCCTCTATTCGTCTTTATCTGGTTTTAGGGACCCACCCTTATTTTTAATTTAATTTTTAACTATCGACCAATGTTTAAATTTTTTTTTTTTTTTACTGTTATTTCATATTGTTTTACTAATTTAGAAATAATAATAATAATAATAATAATAATAATAATAATAATAATAATAATAATAATAATAATAATAATAATAAATAAAGTTAAACAAAGAAATTTTATATATATATATATATATATATATATATATATATATATATATATATATATATATATATATATATATATATATATATATATATATATATATATATATATATATATATATATATATATATATATATATAATTTTCCCATCACGTTTGAAGGCAGTGTCTTATTCATTAGATCAGCTTTCTCAAGAAAATTGTATTCGAAGTGTGTTCCCAGCCCCAAGCAAGCACATTTTTTTTAGGCAAACCTTTTATTAGGCCAATGACGTGGGTCACATTTTTTCGAAATTTCGGATCTCACGTTATAAATCCCAAGCAATAAATTCAAAATTTCAACATCTTTAGTAATAATAATAATAA
>SEYY01002088.1:92500-97500 GCA_009176605.1 Armadillidium nasatum | reverse complement strand
ATATATATATATATATATATATATATATATATATATATATATATATATATATATATATATATATATATATATATATATATATATATATATATGTATAATTAGTTATAAGAGCAAGACGTAATCCGGGATTTCTCTTTATTAAGAGATACGACGTAAATCAAAAAGTTTTTGTTTAAAAAGAGCAAGATGTAATCCTGTGTTTCTCTGTTTATAAGATTATGATTTAAGACAAAAAATTTTATTTATAAGAGCAAGATGTAATCCAGGATTTCTTTTTAATGATATTAAGGACATAAACCAGTTTTTCTTCAATTTAATCACGAGGGGAAATAAGGTTTTTCCCTTACTTATCGTTGTGCAACCTAAACAATATTTCCCTTAGAACAACCTCATTGTAAATCATTAGTAATAGTAATAGCAGTAATAGTAGTAGTAGTGGTAGTAGAGTATCATTTAGGAAAAATATGGCGTAAATCAGAGGTTTCCTTTAATTGAAGTACGACATAAGTAAGAGGATTTTTTTTATTTTTTTTTTTTATATTTTTAATTTTTTTTAGTAATAGCATGACGTAAATCAGTTTCCCTTTAATACAATTGCTACGTAAATAAGATTTTTTTTTCCTTTAATACGAGCAAGATGCAAACTGGGGTTCCCCTTTAATACTAACGCAATGCAAACCAGAGTTTCTTTGGAAAACGAGCAAGAGGTAAACCAGAGTTTCATTTTAATTCAAGCAGGATGTAAACCAGAATTTCTCTGTAATATGAGCAAGAGGTAAAACAGAGTTTCTCTGTAATACGAGCAAGGCGTAAACCAGAGTTTCTCTTTAATACGAGCAAGAGGTAAACAGAGTTTCTCTGTAATACGAGCGAGAAGTAAACCAGAGTTTCTTTTTAATACGAGCAAGGCGTAAACCAGAGTTTCTCTTTAATACGAGCAAGGCGGAAATCAGAGTTTCTCTGTAATACGAGCGAGAAGTAAACCAGAGTTTCTCTTTAATACGAGCAAGAGGTAAACCAGAGTTTCTCTTTAATACGAGCGAGAAGTAAACCAGAGTTTCTTTTTAATACGAGCAAGGCGGAAATCAGAGTTTCTCTGTAATACGAGTGAGAAGTAAACCAGAGTTTCTTTTTAATACGAGCAAGGCGTAAACCAAAGTTTTTCTTTAATACGAGCAAGAGGTAAACGAGTTTCCCTTTAATACGAGCAAGGCGTAAACCAGGGTTTCTTTAATATGAGAAAGAGGTAAACCAGAGCTTTAAACGAGCAAGGCGGAAATCAAAGTATCTCTTTAATACGAACAAGGAGTACACCAGAGTTTCTCTGTAATACGAGCAAGAGGTAAACCAGAGTTTCTCTATAATACGAGCAAGACGTAAACCAGAGTTTCTTTTTAATACGATCAAGTTGTAAACCAGAGTTTCTCTGTAATACGGGCAAGAGGTAAACCAGAGTTTCTCTATAATACGAGCAAGACGTAAACCAGAGTTTCTCTTTAATAAGAACAAGACGTAAACCAAAATTTCTCTGTAATACGAACAAGACGTAAACCCCTTCATTTTAATACTGTAAGGATTACAATATATTTGCGAACATAACCTAGCTTATAGGGTGTAATGCCGCCACTGTATTGCGGATGTAATCTTGAATCCATTGTAAATTTACTAAATTATACAGGAAGCAAATTCTTGTTATTGATATATATATATATATATATATATATATATATATATATATATATATATATATATATATATATATATATATATATATATATATATATATATATATATATATATATATATATATATATATATATATATATATATATATATCATCCCTCAATGGTTTTTGCACCTTTATCAGGTAGGAGAACTTCTGTAAATTTTTACTCTTTCTAGGAATTGATCTCATGACCTTTACAGCACAAAGTCCGCAATGCCACAAAAGGTGACATTAATTATTTCTTAACCACTACTCACAGGTCGGGGGATGCAAAGGCTCCGTCCCCGCAGACAACTGTTCGTTTGCCATGCATTTTAATCTTTATATTTTTAGACTAAATTATAGTATCTCCGAAATTAGCAACATCAAATAAAAAAAATAAATGAAAAAAATAATTAATAGTTATTAATTTATTTCTGAATAAATTATTATTAATAATTTAAGTGTAGATTAAAGAGTTAAACAACTGTTTCTGAAATTTTTATGATAACCTCTAAAGGAAAAGAGATTAAAATTATGTAAATCGATAGTTAAAAAAAAAAAAAAAATAGTAAAAAAAAAAAAAAAAAAAAAAAAAAAAAAAAAAAAAAAATCTAACTAATGTTATTTGATTGCATTATATATATTTGCAACTATGTGTGTATATTTTTTAATGTGTGCATGTGTGTGTGTGCTGCAAAGTTCATTGTGGTGTAAATTTTGCTATCGTCACTCCGTGAAGATCACGTTTATTATACCCGTGGGCAAAACATATCTTCACGTCTCAGGAAAATGAAGATTAAGTCTGCTATTATTACAAGGGGTTGATAGTTACGAAGGAGGGAGCAGGAGGTAGAAGGAGTTGGTTTAAAAGCTAAAACTGGATCACTAATTCTTGTTAGAGATCATGCTAGGTCATTGTTCTCTCTCTCTCTCTCTCTCTCTCTCTCTCTCTCTCTCTCTCTCTCTCTCTGTTTGTCTGTCTGTCTTTCTATCTCTCTACGTTTATCTGTTTGTTTCACTCTGTTTGTTTGTTTGTTTGTCTCTCAATCTCTCTCCTTTTGTCTGTTTATCTCTCTCTCTTTGTTTGTTTGTCTTTATCTCTTTTCTCTCTCTGTTTCTCTCTCTCTTCTGTCTCTCTCTCTCTATCTCTCTCTCTCTCTCTCTCTCTCTCTCTCTCTCTCTCTCTCTCTCTCTTTAGTTTCTGTTCAGAAAAGGATAGGGATAGGTAATCCAGTTCACCCACACGTAGTTTGGGTCAAGAGAGTTTAATCTTATTTAATATATATATATATATATATATATATATATATATATATATATATATATATATATATATATATATATATATATATATATATATATATATATATATATATATATATATATATATATATATATATATATATATATAGTAACGCCAAAATATTAGTATCTGCAAATTAATATTAAACTGAAAATGCAAAACTAAAACCAGAATATTTTGTGACAAAATGAATGGGAGGGGGGGGGGGAAGGGATATATACACGTGCTCACACACACAAACACAAACACGCACACACACAAAAAAATAATTCTTTATAAATATTATTCCCTTCTATCTTTTTTATTACTATTATTATTATTACTAATTCTTTAGGAATGTATTTTTCAGTCAATTACGAAAACCATCATTATTTATATATAGAAAGGTCTCTTTACCTTGAACTAAATTTTTTTTTTTTCGGAAAAAAAAAATCAATAACAATAAATTAAAATTTTTAAGATTATAAGAAAAATAAATAAAATATAGAAATAAAATTTTTGCTTTTGTTTTTGTTTTTGTTTTATTTATTTTGTTTTAAATAATTAAATAAGAAGATAATAAATATCAAGTTATGTGGAGATTGTAGTTAACCTGACATTATCTTTAATATACCTTAAAGCAATTTCGAAATAATAATGATATAATAATAATAATAATAATAATAATAATAATAATAATAATAATAATAAAAATAATAAATGTAATGAAAATAATAATAATAATAATTATAATAATAATAATAATAATAATAATAATAATAATGGTTATAATAATAATGATAATAATGATAATAATAATAATTATAATAATAATTATAATAAAAAGGTGTAGAAGAAGAAGAAGAAGCAAATAATAATAGTAATAATAATTACGTTATTAACAATAGTTTTATAATAATAATAATAATTCTTATTAATAATTACTTGTAATAAAATTATAAAAATAATAGCAATTTTTTTTTTTTTTAATTTAATTTAAAATAATTAATTAATAATAATAATAATAATAATAATAATAATAATAATAATAATAATAATAATAATAATAATAATAATAATAATAATAATGATAATAATTGCAATTATTATTAATTAATATATTAATAATAATAATAATAATAATAATAATAATAATAATAATAATAATAATAATAATAATAATAATAATAATAATAGTTTTTCACACATGAATCGTGTTATCATCATAATTAATCGAGCTAATTGGCTTCCATCCTATGACAAACAAACAGATACAGTCTCTTCTTTCCCTCCCCCCCAACTCCCTCTCCATCAGTAAAAAGGATCCCCCATACCCTCCCTCCGTCAGTATATAAAAAAGAAAAAAATATCTTCAAGAGCCTAGCGTCCAATTACCTTAGTACGAAACGCGATGGTGTTGGCACTTCCAAAGCAAATACAAATGCACAAACATACGATACCTACACACACAAGCGCACATACACACTACACCTATACACACACATACACTAAGATATATGGCTAGATATAGAGCGTTTGCACGCCTTTCCTATTTTATAATGGGTGGAGTACGATGTTTTTTAATTTCATTATTACAGGCAATATTAAAATATCTTTTTCTTTTTTTCTTTTTTTTTTAGCTATTTTTTAGTTATTTTTTATTTTTTTAAATATTTTTAATTTCTTTTCTAATTTCCTTTCTTATTCCTTTATTTTATTTTTTAGTGTTTTTTTCTTTTTTTCTTTTTTTTTTTTTTTTTAGCTATTTTTTAGTTATTTTTTATTTTTTTAAATAATTTTTATAAATTTCTTTCTTATTTCCTCTCTTATTCCTCTGTTTTATTTTTTAGTGGTTTGTTTATACCTTCATTTTTCCTATTTATTTTTGTATATTTTGTTTATTTGGGATTTGCTGTCAAGGTAGAAAAAAATAACTTACCTTCAAATAGATTAGGTTCTGGCTTCTAAGTTTTTAAGCTTACCACTCGTATTGATTTTATAAATTAATTA